>WURV02054009.1:0-21789 GCA_011762755.2 Epimenia babai | reverse complement strand
CTATTACGAAATTTTGAAAATTTGTTTTCGACAAGTTTGACAGTGTGAAGGTAACGTCAAACTACGTTTCGATAAGTCGGCCAACATGTTGGCCAACAAATCGCACAGTGTAAAGGCACTATTACGGTGGTAACTAAGTTATATTAATAGATTAGCGATTACGTTGCAGGCTAAGGCAGTTTGGAGTAATTACTAGCGCCAGCTAGGTTATTAAGTACACTCTTGCCAAATAAATATTTTTTATTCAATCTTAAAAAGTAGCTGTTGTGCACATTGTGTTAAAACAGTTACGTAAAATTGGAATGTGGAAGAAATAAAGACAAATTCACCGCCATCGGCACACTCCCGGGCCAAGACGATATTTTTGTGAGTAATCCCATCTCATACCGAATAGGTGTCCGCGCCAATGTCGCAGTGGTTAGAAGCGCTTCTTTTCGCGCCAGATGTTGCGAGTTCGAATCAGCAGAAACTTTTTTAGCGCCTTTCACAATCTTTGTCGTTGAATATTTAGTAAGATTTGCCGTGGATTGTGTTTTTATGAAAATCTCTTAGGGACGTGCGACTGACATTTAATTATGAAGTAGCACCATAGCTTCGCCTGTTTTTTCTTATCTCTTAGCGACCTAAGACACCATTTAAGCGCATCACAGTTTCACAGTGTAACTACGGTGTATAACTAAACGGATTCACAAACTTAGCAAATGAAGATGTATTATCAATTTCGTGAAACAAATGAGACAGCGACCGGTTTGATGTGACGTAAGGCAAGTGATATGGAACACACTTTATAGAGACTCGGGCAGCGGTCTACCGATACACACGTGTTACCAAAAGTGGAAATAATGTTGCTTTCTCTACTTGAATGACAAGGTTGATCAAACTCGTCCCCGTTAGGTTGGTTAATTGGTTTAATTTCATTTTAACCAATGAGCAACTGGGACAATTATTGCTATGAAGCATTCTGCCGTATCACCCTTAAGTTGTCTACTTACGGGAGGACTGTATACTGCTTTTCATTGGTTTTACTGTCTATCTGACAAGTCTGTGTAATGAATAAATGGTCAAGTAGCTCAATAGTAACTGTATTTTGAACAATCTTGCTGGAATTGTGCCGGTGGGGAAATTCTCTACAGGTGGCGCTCATCCTATTCCCCCGTGATATATACAGATTATGGATCTTATCTATTCCAATGCAGTATGTTTGAATTTTGTCCACGCAGTACCTCGTGTATTCCGGTGAGTCAGCGTGTCCGGTGAAACAGAAAGTCGGTCTGTCGGTCGGCTCTATTCTCTGTATAATGTCAGTATAACCAACCACGCTAAGATTTAGCTGCCGTATTTGATAGCATTGATAGCTACAACACTGAATAGTCAATATACCAGCACACGTTCTAATTGCTCTATCTTGGAAGGCTTACCCTACGTATCTTACCGTGATGAATTGATATTTTCCCTTAACCATCGCTGGCTCGGAAATTTTATTCGACTCATACAGCGTGTGGGATAAACATTTAAACATTAAGCATTCATACAAAGTTGACCTCGTCTTATACACCGTGACGTCTTATATGCAGTGCAATGAGATAACCTTGGTCTCCCACAAAGTCGCGTACTATTGTTACTTTTTCACGTGACCTAATATGCCACAACGCTTGTCATTTACATAGCACCTATAATCATCCAATTGCAGATGAAACGCAACGATTTATTTCTCCTCTGTCAATGATTGTTAACGTGCGTGCCTCAATTCTACCTATTTATATACTGTTATGATATACAATTATTTTATTAAAAATACAAAGCTAGCACCTCCAAAGTACTTCTTGGTCAACGCGATGAACAGATTACCATTCACTTCATTAGTTCCAAACACTAGAAAAAGGCCTATATATGTCACAGACTTCATTATATCTATGATAGTTATAGATTATTTACAAGATAGCGAGATACCGTAGAGGTCAGGACCGTATAGGTCGTCCAGAGGGCATCCGAAACACAGCCTCGTCTGTGGCAGCCTTTACATAAAAGAGCTGCAAGAGCTACCCAAACCCCATGGCCACATGGCGTCGTTTTTGGCTTAAAACCTCTGGAATTTTTTCTTATGTTACACTTAATAAACTAAAGAAAGTAGTCACTTATACACTTCGTATAATATTTGTTATTTTACTTTTCAATCCTGTATTTCTAATCGTGATTTTTTCTTCTAAAAGTCCAATCTGGGGCTAGTTACGACCTCGTCGGCCAACCAATAAGTTTGATACTGCCAATATGACGACAAAGGAGCGCTTACTAACAAGCGCACGAATTAAGGTGGTGTGGCCGTGTGGCTACTGACATCTTTGGTTTATTGAAGGGAAATAATGATAGTTAATAAGTATATTGTAACAGAAAATATTTTGGGTTGCAATTCATTAAGTTTTATACTATAGATTGAACCACAGACATCCGGAGTTATTGGCAACAATCTATTCAAGAGGCTTTCGGCCTCCTAACAGATTATTTCGTCGATACAACACTAAACAGTTTTTTTATCGCAGATTTTTCGCCCTAGTCGCCATGTACGTGATAAGCGGAGTCGTGTATCAGTGGTTCGTCATGCAAGCTGTTGGGATGGAGCGGTGCCCGCACTATAGCTATTGGCGAGGTATCCTGAGTCTCGCCAGCGACGGCTTCATGTTCGTCCTCACCTGCGGACGTTCGCCAACTAGCTAAATTACATCAAAAATCGATTTATTATCGGCACTCGTTCAACGAAAATCAGGGGTTACTACGGATATATATATATATATATATGTGTGTGTGTGTGTGTGTGTGTGTGTGCGTGCGTGTGTGTGTGTGTGTGTGTGTGTGTGTGTGTGTGTGTGTGTGTGTGTGTGTGTGTGTGTGTGTGTGTGTGTGTGTGGAACAATATAACTGAAAACTATTTTTCAATTGATGATTATATGTTTGTAATAAACTGGATGCTGCATTATTTTCAAGAATAGCGTATTGTTACGGCAAGGGCTTCAAACAGTTGTGGTCTTGATCTTTGCGGCTCCCGGCTAGGATCTAACATTTTTCTTACTGGTTGCGTCCTTTGTCAATTGTTAAAATTTTTTATGCATTAATGAAGTCTATGGCGTCTGAGTAATGACGTTAAGAATGGACAAGGTTAGTGTTTTTAGTGTTTATTTTTACGTTGGTTAAGTATTTTTTCTTCTCGTTTCGAATGATCGACCTGTTTTGCCAACGTGTTACATGGACAACCAGCACGGGCAATACGGTAGACACCATTGGCCTCTTTCTATATTTGGTCTTTTTATTTTATCACTCAGTTCTCCAAAATTGTTGTAAATACCCAAATTTACAGGCTTAAGTCTGCATTTGTATCTGAGTTGCTAGAGCAACTGACCGGTTATTTGGGTTCGTGGGTTCGGGTAAATAAAATTATCGGTGCCAACTCAGTAGAATAATATACAATCGCTGATCACATGATGGATTCTGCTGGCAACCATCGAGTTATTGTTGAGATTGATATATGTTTGCCACATATCTTCGCGTACAGCGATGGTGGCGCGCTTGAATGCCTTGAATGCCTAAAAATCTTAATTCCAAAAAAGACAAATATACGAGACAATATAGAGCTATATGATGTATCGTATAAATTCATTCAACCAAAGATAGCTACCGACTATGATAATGATCCGAACATAAGGGATTCACTCCAAATCGCTGCTGACACTTTAAGTAATATTTCACATGATATTCAAATTATATACCGTTTATTAGCGATTATGAATTATTTAAATTACACATTATTACATATAAAATGAAGAGATGAGACGTACGCCGTATGATATTAAATAAATTATGTTATCAATGTTGTTTCACTACTTTTTGGTCGGAAGAAGCAGTAAGATGGGAATTAGAAAGAGCCTACTCTTTGGAGAAACAACAATATGTTCCTCTCAAAGATATTTGCGTTGGGAAACAAAAAGTTATGTCTTGAAGGAAACAAAAAGATAATTTTTTGTTTAGGTAAACAAGGAGATATTTTCTTACAGGAAGCAAAGCGATATTTACTTTGAAAAACGGAGTTTTTTTCTTGAGTCAAAAAGATATATTTTTACCAAAGGAAGCAGATATTTTTGGGGGAAACAGATATTTCCTTTGCAAAAGAATGAAAAAGGTACCTAAAATTTCGTCTCTTTACATACTATTCTTTGGTTATATTAATTAAAATAAATTGCGCTACTATTACTATAAAAAACCGCAATAGCATAGTCGATGTGATAATACCAATTACCCTAATTGAATTGCCTATTTTGGTGGAACGGTAAGGCAGATATCTATCAAAAATACGATGAAAAGTAATTTTGTGCAAAAGACACCACATCTGTGTGAAAGGAAACTTTGTTATTGCTGAGGGACATGATGGATACATCGATAAACACGATTAGTCCGTTGAAACGTCACGATGAGCGAAAGAACACACATAAATCTCGATAAAAACGCTATGCCGAAATGCAAGAGTTATTTTGGTAAATTAAGAAATAAGTAAATTAGTTCGTATGAGTATACGTAGTGAGTTAAAGCTAAAACACCTCGTATTGTCAACGCGACGACAACGCAACTCAAAAAAAACGTGGCCCAGGCGCATTGCGTACACTGTTAACGTTTAACGTTAAAGATTCACTGATGTTTATCATTCATTGTTCTTTACAATACTGTTGCCTATTGACGGTTTTAGCGGAGTAACTAATCTACGATCTAGCTTATGATTTTATCACGACCGCTGTTAAAAAATGGAATCGCTTTGCGACCGACCACAAAGTTGTCTTTCTTTGACGTTTTGACTTATTCGGTGCAAACAAGTAACATTTGAGCGATTTATCAGGTCGCGTTGTCGGCGCGTTGACGTGATAATTATGTTTAGCGTTCGTGCGTGATGTTACATATTGTCGTAATGAGAGGGCTTTAGTGGCTTCGGAATCTCTTTCCCACACGTGACCGTGAAAAGCAAACCATCCTGCGCAATCAGACGTCAAAACACATAATGTAAAGCAGAGTTATAAGATTTCTATATGGGTAACAGTTTCCTAACATTGTATTTAAAATTAACGTACCAAGAAAAATAATAACTTGCAATAAATGATAATTAATTCTAAGGCTGATCTTTCTAAGGAACTTCTTAACCCTTATAAATTTCTAATCCCGTGTAGGGTATTCGATTCGGTGCTGTAATAAGCAAACTTTGTGTAACCTGTATATGGGCGACGAGATTTTCCCAAATGTCCCGGTTCGGCACGAGATCCCAGCCGCTTCGGTTGAGAGCGAACTTTTGGTAGCATACGCCCACGATGAGATAACAGCTCAGACACACGAAAAACCTGTATATAGCGCAAAGGAACAGAGGATAAAGTCGATTCTTCTCGGGGATACATATTTCAGAACAGTCAAACGTTTAGATCCGGCAGGGGTTTAGAGAACAGAGAACGGCAGAGAACGATACAATAAGGTAGAGCTGATACGATACGAGAATAGAACCAGATGGCGTAATATACAGCTTATACATAGAATAAACAATAATCATCTTTATTAGGTATCATATATACCGATGAACATACACACAAAAATAATAATACAAAATCAGATAACGGCTGCACACACTTAAATAAAAGGGAAAGATATACATATACAAACCAATAGTCACTTATGCACCAGAAATAAAGTCCACCACCATAGTGCCTTTCGCATATGAACATGGGTCCCAGTACTGCTAACGTGGCCCAGTCCGACAACCGGACGATCGTGAATTAAATTGAAAAGATGTTAAATTTAACTGATAATGACAATTGCACGAAAATATACAATAAAAAAAGAAAATAGAAAAAAATAATAGGATCAGAAATTACCACAAACTGTCAAACCACCGAAACTACACGGTGGGCGCACCGCGCAGGCTCAGATAAACTTACACAACTATAAGAATGCTACCGGCGGACATCCCACTACGACGTTTCTCTATCCGTTCTCCACAGACAGCGACGCCTTTGTACGCGAAATCCTACAAAGTCCGTGAACAGTTATGTATTCCGTAGCCGGAATATGGAGCATTTTATAAACGATGTACGTATAACCCAATATCTAAGGGTCCTTACAAAAGGATGGCTTGATTTATAATTCATAAGAAGATGAAAGCTAAAACTTTAGCAATACTGCTTCTTATAGCGTTATATAATATTAAAAATATTAAACATATTAGATATAGTTTTAAGTCTTCTTCCAGTTCTTGTAATTTTGTACCGTGTATCGTCACCACGTAGGTTTCCACAATTATTACCCAGCACCCTTTGTCCATAAAAATATCAGCATTCTCAGCAAGTCATGATATCTGCGTTAGGGCCTTAAGTCAGGTATTATTGTGTGTGGTGCCTGCCACTATACTATTTTACTAGAGATAATACAGTCACAGCAGGCACATGGTCTCTTTAGTGAAAAATTTTCAATCAGTCTGTGGTATTTCTTCATGAAGTTAACCAGTGGAAGTGCTACAGTTTAGTTGAGTTTGCTTTTACACAATTTTGCGTGAGCGATTGTTATTTTCAACAAGCAATTAATAATAATTTTCATATGGAATTTTTGCACTGAAAACAAACAATAATACAATATCTGACTATAAAGTACACTAAAAAGTTGTGTCTCTTTTTAATATCTGATTACATAGGAGTGCTTTAACCGTACATATCGAAAACTGGGCTCAAATCGGACTCTGATTGGGTTACATGTGTAGTCCGGTGTCACATGTTTGTGTGTATGCTTGTTGGTCGGATTTAGCGACAACGCTTCCCCAACGACTTTTTACCTTTACTCGATAAGATATTGTAAAATAACTGGAATTGGCTCGAGACAAATTCGAGAAAGCGTGTCACAGGGTGCCAGGGGGAAGGTCGTTATTTCTAATGAGAAAGTCTGGAGTGGCGGAAAACTTTATAGGATGGTGCAAGATTGTATAAAGATTTAGAGACACTCGAAAGAAATGGCGGACGACTATGAGGTACGGGTAGAACTGCACCAATGACGGACTCCCAGCCTTTTCTTGTTTACGATGGCAAAGGACAGAATGTTCGTGGATGATGTGGCCAGGTCAGAGGAGACGGCGAAAAGACTTGAGGACTGAGGATATGTATTGCAGAGAGAGGTTGACGTTAACTGTGTTAACGGGGTGAAAAAACACTAGGTACTCGTGAGCAGGACCTAGAGTCCAGTATTTGATGAAGACTGTTGATCCCCTGTAGTGAGCCATGAATGGGAATAGCCGTAAGACAGAGTAAACCTGCAAGCAGATCAAGACACGGAAGGGTTTCATTAGTAACTTCAGTGCAGCGTATGGCTCTGAACTCTGATCAACCCGTGCTCACCATCATCCAACGCGCTTAAGTCTTACCAACTCGTTCGGTCGAAATTCCCCCAAGTACGTCAGCGTTCCTGGATAATCCTTGCTGCAGATTAACATCACGCGAGCGATCCTGAGGGCAGACATTTAAGCGCGATACACGAAAATAAACATGTAAAAGAAGGGAAAAGGAAAGAATTAATACTTCTTTAGAATTGACAATATATGTTTGTCGATGTAGCTCTGCAAATAACCTTATAATAATTATACTTATAAAATGTGCAACGCGTTTTAATGCAAATCTTTCTTAATCATCAAACAGGAGGATATCACTACGTAGTTTAATATATTAGAAACGCACTGATAAAATCCGGATGTGTCCCGATTCAAACCAGCAAGCTTTCGTAGAAAAGGCTGCGTTTTTCATAACATACACTTCGCATGTATGTATTTGGAGCTAATGATAACAAAGGATTGTGCGAAATAACAGAAGAAACACGAAGTTTTCGTGCTACTTTATCAGTGATAGCTAAATTTTATTCTCACTTATTTTATTGCATTTGAAACCCTATTGAAATTTTGCAATAACCCACTTCAATGCACATCTTTATTGACATTCAAGCAAGAAAAAATTGCTCTTTTTCTGTCGCGCAAAAATCCGAGGTTTTAGCGGATTCAAAATGGCAACTCCCAGTATGATAGAAAGCGTTTCCACCGCTGCACCACTTCCTCCGGCGTATGATTTACATACAGGTTAAATAGGCTACGCATACTCAGGAGATTAACGTTCGCAGAACCGCTTCGTCAACATACAAAACTCATGCACGTACTTGGGGCTAAAGTCCTCCTCGTCATTTTGGTTCCGGTGCGTGTACTCGATCGTCGGCAGACTCGTGGTTGGGTGTCGGATAAACCGGACGCTTTCTTGATCGCCAACGTTATCGTAGTCAGTTCCGTTCTTGTAACAAATCTGAGTGTCAAAAAAAAAATCCGGGCACCATCGCAAACGTATCGACCATTACTGGCCTATATACAAAATACTTAAAATAATAATTTTTTTAGGTATCGGATATCACTTTTGTCATTTTTCATTAATCTCATCAAGATGAGAACGCATAACAATAAATTCTCTTCAAATTGACATTAACCCTATCTAATTTCACGTGTAGTGACTCCTTAATTTTCCCTCTTTTGTATGAATAGTGTTAGTAACTCAGCTTTTTCGCTGTTCCCCGCAATTCTGTTTTTGATCGCCTGCTTATTGGTTCTGTCTATTTGTTCAGTCTATCCGTCTTGACGTGTGTTCATATATTATGGTATCTCCGCATTTTATTTACACCGGGGTTTTAACGTATCCCCTCTCCAGAGGCCGCCCGTGAAGCTAGCGCCGTAGTCACACATTGATGGGAAAAAAGATTGATAAAATAAGAATCACCTAATTCAGAAAGTACTGTTCGAGTTCGTTTACCATCAACAACGTGAGGCGCGGATGATAATATTTCTTATTAATAAGGGTTTTCTCTTTCAAAAGCATTTCACATAGCATTCATTTATTTTATTGGTTTTTTTCCATAATTTGTTTCACTTATAAATTCAACGTAAATCATCTTTATTCTATCCTATCGCTCTAACCGATTACAAAACTTGTTTCTTCACCAAAGAAACTTTATGACAACACGATTTTCTTCATTGCGTTTACAATACTCGTTTACAATACTCCAAATTTATATTTTACGACGACTTGATGAATAATTTGCGTAGTTGTTAGGGGGCAGCTAGCGTAGTGGTTAGAGCGTCTGACTTTGAATGCAGGGGTCCTGGTTCAAATCCCGCAATGACCAGTATACTAACTGTCGCGTTTTTCGGGCTAAAACGCCTTGAACCCCATGGCCCTTGGGGGGTCTGGGTAGCCCTGTCAGTGTGGTTCTGTTGGGGCTTTTTCCGTCTGACGTTTGCTGTGCTTCAGATGCTCTATATATGTGTTCTCTATGTCGCTTACCTTCCCGCTATGTCATCTCATTGTTAATAAAACATGGACGTATCATAGACTTAGCGGAGTGTGCGACATATGTAGTTCATGTATAAACGCACTAATAATGCGACTTTACATCAAAATTTTCCTCACAACTCACCTCATCTATCATGAGATTGTATTCACCATATATTCGAAGATACTCTTGTGCTTGAAGAGATTTCGGTATAATTAATAACGGGTTACTTATATATTTTTATCATTCGCTCAGTATTAAGAACTATTTAATATTACAAATACCCATTGCGATAACTATCTTTCCCGAAATTTTACTCACGATCACCATTCCTTTTGAATGTTTATAAGAAGGCGCAAGAACCATTCCCCGCACTACGTGGTTTCTAAGCACGCACCTGTCGCACGATGAATACGGCCTTCTAACACGTTTAAACGTGTTTACCTGGTGAGGTCCGAATCAATGACCACCAAATTGTGGAACTAATTCTATTACTTGAACTACATCGGCGATAGCACCTCATAGCTCACAGTGATCGACTTGCTGATCTTATACGAGGTAAGGCATCAAATTCAAGGGATTCCAAATTTGTCCGGATTGCTATTTTAGCGAACGCGTATACGTGACCGGTAACGAGATTTATGACTGTCGGTACATGGTACTTACCGCCACGTCGGTACATCGTCCGGTTCTCGGCGGTTTCCGCGGGAATGTAAAGTTATAACAGGGATTCCAATAAATCTTGGTATCTTCCAGTGCTTTCGGCGATATAACAAACCTGCATGACAATAACAGTAATCTAATTCCCTAACACGACTGGGTCTTCCGCGGACTTTTAGAAAACCAGGATTCCAGCTGTGGTCTAATCTAGAGATTACGAGTGGCGTTTCCAAACCCAAAATAGCCTTAAGCCACGTAAAGGTAAAGTAAAGTACAACATTTATATACGGCAAGTATCAGCCAAGAAAGGCTCTCAGATGCGGTTTGCAATGAAATGCTTTTTTGGTAGCTATTCAGCGCATATACAATACCTTCAACACTCACATAGGATAATATCGAGCATCTACCCATTTTACAGACGAGTTTACTCCAGCAATCGGGGATAAATGACTTGCTGAGGATCACCGCAGAAAAGTCGACTGATGGGAAGTTTCGAACCCGCGACCTTTCGGTTACGAGTCTGGTGTTCCTACCACTCGACTAACTGCTTTCCCTCTGCTCTGCTCAACTTGGCCATAAATAAGTACCGGTGAAATTTATTTGAAACGACATCAATCTGCGATGGGAAAGTAATAATGGCACATGTTATAGAGCTACCTTCCCCCAATATCTCATAAACCATCGTTAGGCAAACTGAGCAAACAGCTTCAAAGTGCGGTATGTCACACTCTAGTATTACCTTAACCCTTACCACACTGACATCTGTATATCGCATTCCTATAGCAATACAACTCTGTGACAACAGGATGCTAAGGGTTAAAATTAATCAACCATTTGATGTTGTACATGTGCAACTAACATTCTGTATCATTAAGTAAGGGGCACAAAGACCCTGCCTCTATGCTTCTTTCTGATATATTCATATACTATAAAATCTAAATATAATTTAATTTAATTCTAAACTAATTTGAGATTGGTTTCATGTGATTGAATTTCGACGCAAATTTTTCTCATCACAAATTCTAAAGGTATATCAGCGATCATTTTTCTCGGCTGGTCGCGCCATCATTGCTGCTGTTGCGTATTAGTCACTTTCAGCAGAAACATACCCTACCCTCATACATAGAGACTATCGTGGGTGCCCATCGCCACCGGGCATCCAGGCTGTCTGCGGTCGCATGCCACGCGCAATATTTACTTAATTTATTTATCCGTGTACGTGATATATCATTTCCCTAATTTGCCAGGCAATTACGGAATATCTGACCATTTTCTGGCTTTTCATTACTTTAATCATGGCTGTAGTCTGAACGTAGACCTAAACAAACAAGAAATCCATTAGACAAATCCCGCAGCCCGCGTACCAAATTACTCCACGTGCTATTCTTGTGTAATTTCTCTGGACATAGATATGTTCATCTGGGGGGAACATGACAATCCACCATATTTAGATTACCGAACGGGAAAGTGGGTGTGGGAGAAAATTCCCAAATAGTGCTACTATCCATGTGGGATATAGTGGTAGACTGTTACCTTGAACAACCCTTGTTTAGTATTCGTCATTGAAAAGGCTATAATGGCCAAATGGTATGGAGATTTTATGCGCCTTTATCCAGTGAGTTTTTTTTTTATGATACTGCTTGCATTTGCACGATTTAGATAGTCAGGTTGTCATATTTGTGAGATGTAATGTAATGTAGAAATATTTTATATAACGCAGATATTATAGTTATTTCCTGGTAAAAATGTTTTAAAAGCGCTAATGGGCCCCCCGATTGTTATAAAAAGTTTCTCGTAGAAAACTGAGAATAAAATCAAAAATGTAGGTGTAGAGTTTGAAAATTACAGAAGCTACATATTTGTCACGGTGTCTTCCTCCAACATTTCATTCTTTCTGCCTTCCATAGAGTAACGACCCTTCTGATCCTGCGATACGACCTATCCAATATGAATTCCACAAAAATATCATTGTCTGATGATGTGCTGTACTCAGTACCGACATGATGAGGGGTCCACTAAATAAATTTCTAGACGACTGTTATGCCGGACTGTCTGGTATAAAATATATAGTAGCATGTATTCAAGGTGACAGGTGACAAAGGTGCTTAACAAAACTGACCTGTGGTCAACATAACAAATGCATTAGCCATAGCTAGAAGAATGCGGGCGATGCCGTAGTCGAAAACCACTTAGTCTGGGTAGACGGTTGACTGCCATGTACTCAGCTTACGTAAGTAGCACGCAAATCTGTGTTGGTTAATGATTAGATACTCTAAGATAGTGATAGCTAAGAGATACGGACCATAGAGACCATCCAGAGAGCGTTTGAAGAACGGACAGGTCAGAGGGAAGTAGCCCTCGCGTAACCACACTGCAAGAACTACCAGATTTCTAGAGGCAGGATGGATTTAAGACGCTTCTTGCTTGGAAAAATGCCACAGGTTGTTACTTGCTAGAATGGTAAATGATCCAATGTTTTCGCGATTCAAGTCTATGATCTAACTACGCGTCTAACTGCCCCGAAGAACTTGTGGCTAGATCAATGGACTTCAATTCCAAAGGATGATCCTCATTCCTCGTTTGATGCTCAGACTCAATAATCTGCATTTATCAGGCAGAAACTGCCTCAAACTTCGTCTGCCCGTGGTCTTTTGTTAGTCTCTGCCATGTGGGAATGTAAGGGCTTCTTCAGTATTGTGCAGGATTTCTGAAGGACCTCTGATGGGCGAGCACTTGTCATCAAAATGTTGCTCTACTAATAATGAAAGTTTTTATACATAGTTGCTGTGACAGCGATCCGCACTCTCTGTGTTCTCGTGTATTATATTCAAATCTCTTGAGCAATGACTGACGCTAAAAACACCTCACAGATTATCATGGTTGCATGCCAATGGCCTGCATTTTTCACTGCATTTCACATATCGGTATCCAGTTTAGGTTATTTTCACTGCATCGACGACTTCACCTAATGGGAATCAAAGACCAAAATTTACACACCAACAGAAAACTTTAGAATAAATTGTAATAATCCCGGGTTATTATCATGACAGCTACACACTCTCGCTAGACAGTATAATTGAATGGAGTTAGAGGTCACAGACTGAAAATTGTTAAAAAAAAGCCTCGATTAGGAATAACGCAATGGGAAATCACTGCAGAGGAGATTGAAAGTGACACTCGGTTAAGGTCGGCAATTAGTGTCATCCCGCCAGTCAATGCCGATGAATCAGTTGCTTAGTCTCAAGGCCAAATGCAAAAATGCAGGGTGCTTATGAAAATGGTAAATTTGAATGCTTTTAAAAAAGCTAACATTGGAATCTGGTGGACCGACGAAAGAACAGTGGCGGCCTGTGGCCGGTCCAGGGAGCACCACTTAGGAACCACTACAATAGAGTAGAAATAAGCCAGAAAATGAAATGCGCAAAGATATAATACCAGCCCCAGACTCAAAGTTTAGAATTGGGTAATACCAATTGTGTTTTTCTACTTCATACTTAGGCAAGGTGCTTTATAAGTTTGGTCTGCATGAGATGTATCTATTACCCGTCGCTTGTACCAATGTCGGTGGTAAAAAAATTTAAGAAGCTTGCTAACGACCGTTACAGAGCTGCTTTACAATGATTAGTTGTGTTTTTGAGTTGCGTTTTACTAGCCGCACAAGTGAATGCTAAGCTAGGCTAATTTATACTCAATATTAAGAAACAAATAGTCAACAGCGGTGTGTGGAAGATTGGCAATGGCGTCTAAAGCCTACAAGATCAGAAAGTCGAGATTAACTACCCAACGTGATGAAGATGGATGCGGTGAATTCGTGTGTCCAAGGATGGTTTTAATGGAAGATTGATGGATGCATCATTGGGGACTGATCCCATGAAAATGGACGACACGATTCATTAAAGTAGATTACCATGCGGAAAGTAGATGTGCGTACTTGAGTAACTTAGAAAATATACAACAATGTACGCAATACAACCGAGCAGAGAAGGCGATTTTTTTTCGGGTGTTGTCTGTCTGTCTATCACCCTGTCTAATTGTGGTTAATTTTCGCTGTAAGGTAATGAATTTGCATGAAATTTTCTAGAAAGATTTGAAGTAGGTCAATGAACGATCAGGCATTTAGGGTGTTCTGTACGAGTGTATTAGTCAGGGAATTATTTCAAGATTGAACTGGATTTTTAAACTGCATTTCTTGCACAATACATGACATGGAGAAATGAATACATGAGTACACATTGAGTGATGAGTCATAGATATTGTTGTTATTGCAGAACTGCGCATTTTCTTGCTGTATAGCTGCTTTGGGAGAGGGCTGCAAGTTCTACTTGATACAGGTAAGAAGCTGTGGGCTGTCTGAATCAGTTTCGTAATTTAACAAAAGTCAACTGTATCTGCCATGACTTGGTGGTATCTACGACTGTGATTTGTCAATCATATTAACGCTGCTAATCTGTTCGTCTTGTTAATCAAAACATACATTTATCAGCTAAGGCCAAGGACAACCTGGAAACGGCTTAATCTCAGCTTACCGCATTATCCCACATACATACAAATTACTTATGTCTGCCAATCAACCGAACTGGATGCATTCTCTGAAATACGAAATACTGCGAACATTCTTGACATAAATTGGATAATGGGCATGCCCGCCAGAAGGTTCTGATGGCTTTCGTCCGATGTGTTACGCAAGACAACCGTACGAGCTAATGTTCACTGATTGGATTCATTACGTCTGCTGTGCTCCGCCTGTGCTCTGCCCGTGATCCGCCACAGATCGCGGTTCATCACACGCTAAGCCGCTTGTCACAATAACCTCGCAGGCTCTCGCGTACATTAACCACACGGCTCGACACATTGTCATTCACTACGTCTGAACAAATTCATATTCAAATAATGCGAGAAACGCAATGACGCGAAAAATCCATCTTGTCATCTCTTTGCATACTGATCACAACTAATGTCTACAAACGTGGCTGCCGGAATCGTAAGAGAAATCGTTACTTATAAAAGGCAATGCAAATATTTTCCTGAATAGATGTAATATGTTATATTTGACTTTTCCAAGGTTAAGATATTATCTCTGACGCTCACGTGGCTGATTAAAACGTTATCTTGGATGGCCAAGTAGTTATTTTTGACTTTTTCATAAGGAATCAAGGAGTGACCTTCAACTTGTCCATGGTTAATTTGGGTATTATCTATACTCTCATGGTTAGATAAGGTGTTATCATCAACTCTTCCATAGTAACATAAGGTATTATCTTAAAAACTTTAATAGTTTATGTGATGTTAACAGGGGTAGCCAATGTGGTTCTATTAATAGCTGGAAAGAAATTCAAACAAAAACCTATACCTCTAATGGGACTTGAACCCACGACCTATCCACGGTTATCTGGAGGTCATGGGTTCGAGTCCCATCAGAGGTAAAATTTTTTTTGCACATTTCTTTCCAGCTATTAATAGTTAATCAAAGTCTTATCGTCTACACCCTCATAGTAACTTATGGTGTTAACTTCGACCCTGTCATAGTAATTTACCATATTAAAATGTTATCTTCAAATCTTCTATCATTAACAAAGGTTCTATCTTTAATGCAACCATAGTAGTTATAAACGATGCTATCTTCGATCCGGCCATAGTTAATCGAGTAATCGATGTTTTATTTTCGACTCTTCCATACATATATATAAAATACTTCTGTTTTATGAGTAAGTACTAGTCTCACCTCTCCACGAATCAACTTGGGACGGGCGGACATATTTCGACTGATATAGCACCGAGTGATGAGCGAGTATTAGACTGACAGCGATCGCGTCTCACTCTCGCCATACATTTGCACCAATTCGCGCGACGACTCTGACAGTCGCGAGTGCGAGAGAGAAAACGTTCGGCGGCGTGAACGTCCACCGATCAATACAGCACCCGTACCTCACTGCTTCCCCACCCCCCACACCCCATAGACTCGCTGATCAATACACGTCCATCTACCTGCTGCTCCGCAATTAGCAGAACCATTCCACATTGACCGTCCGGACAGATGTAAGTGACCAATGTAACTGACCGATCGCTATCCGAGTATTCATCAATCCCTTAATAACGTCGCTGACCGCTAACTACAATTCTATCACCATCACTCGTGAGCTGTCAGCCCTATTCACAGGCAATTCCACTGTGATAATTACGTAGAATATACCCGCAATATACAGTTCGGTTTTTATCACCTGCTTATGATTTATCCATCACACGTATAGACGAATCACCTCATTTCGTTTCGATGACTCTTGCTAGTTTATTCGGACGCAATAAATAATTATTTTGCTTTATATGAAGGGTTTGGTGCTAAAATGGCAGCATAAGATCTGACAGGTTGGCCACATTAGTTAGCTGCAGTAATTTCTATGGTTCCAAGTCATGTGATACACACATCTGAAAGTGTTAACTTAACAGCGAAAATAGGCCCAATTTCTAAAAGATTGATAAAATATGCTGGAAAAACTGCCATAGCTACTGCAGGAACCATGTCTTCACTAAGCTTTGACAGAAACCAAGTTGTAGGATGCGATTACTCTTTCCAACAAAGAGAGGGGGCCATGTATACGGGACCTCGAGACAATTATTGATGCTACAACGCATCGCTAATCTTATGGACAAGCGAAACGCAGGGAGCCTTTGTTAAAACCAGCTGACAATATAAACAACAACTTTACATACAGAAATCAGTTGACTCAAATCTAAAACATTTAAAACAAAGGGCATATACATTGATTACATCGCTGAGTGCCTATCATAACTGACTGGCAACCGACTGAATGACAACCGATTGACTGACCAACTGATTGACTAACCAACCGACTGACTGACTGACCCAATGATTAACGGACTAAATGGCTGACCAACCGATTGACTGATCAGCTGATTGACTGACCAATTGACTGATCAACTGCTTGACCATCTAATTGACTGACCAATCAATTGACTGACCGGTCATTGACTGACTAACCGATTGACTGACCGACTAATTGACTGACCGATATATTGACTGATTTATGATTGACTAACCAATATCCTGACTGACCGATAGACTGACAACCCAAGTGACTGACTAACCGATTGACTGAAGAACTGACCGACCAAATGACTGTCTAACTGATAGACCGACTAATCGATTGACTGACTGACAATTTGACTGACTGACCAATTGACTGACTGATATATTGACTGACTAGCTGATTGTCTGATCATAGGACTGACCGAACAAATGACTGACTAACCGACTGGCTAACTAACCAATTGACTGACTAACCAATTGACTGACTAAACAATTGACTGACTAACTGAATGTTTGACTAACCGGTTGACTGACTAACCGGTTGACTGACTAACTGAATGACTGACTAACCGATTGACTGACTAACCGATTGACTGACTAACTGAATGACTGACTAACGGATTGACTGACTACCTAATTCACTGACTAACTGATTGACTAACCGATTGACTGACAAACTGATTGACTGACTAACTGATTGACTGAGTAACCGATTGACTGACTAACCGATTGACTGACTAACCGATTGACTGACTCACCGATTGACTGACCAACCGACTGATTAACTGACTAAATTACTGACTGATCAATTGACTGACTGACTGATTGACTGACCGATTAACTGACCAACTGATTGACTGACTAACCGATTGACTGACTAACCAAGTGACTGATTAACTGATTGACTGACTAACCGATTGAATAACCGATTGACTGACCGACTAAGGGCATCAGACTGGTGAGCTGGAGGCCATTGGCTCGCTTCCCACGAGAGGCATGGTTTTATATGTGCATTTTCTCCATTTTCTAACCACAAAGGTTACCCCCATTAACATCACTCTATGATTGACAGCCTGTCTGACTTATTGACTCATAGAATGACCAACTTAATGACTGACTCAGGTGTGCAATCATCATCCATTCCACTTGATCCATATGGAGGGACATCATCTCATTTTATTCATTTTTATTCATATATCTACAAATAAGTGTATATGTATGGATATATCAATATAAAGGGTTTCTCAATTCGATTTTGATAGCAATAGTTCAATATTTAGTGTCACAAGTTGGACACTATATCACTGATTCACTGATACGCCCATTATTTCCTCAATGCTGCATTTACTGCTTCATTGTGGAAAAAATATTGACATCCATGTATGCGTGAAAATAGATCATGAATTTTAGATGAAGCTAAGAATTTAGGCGCAATATTAACTCTTACTCCTGACTCCTAAATCTTAAATTCCGGGGCTGGTCTTATATCTGTCGTTATGTTATAGTGACGAGGGTAGGTTTGCATGGTCCATGAATCAACATAACAAGAAAATTACTCGTATGCTATTTTACTAATAATAATAATAATAGGTGCTTACGGGTAATGAGGATATTTTAGGTATAAAACCACTATATCAGGAAAATGAGCAAAGAAGACCATTATATGAGAAAATAATTAATAATAATAATAAAGCTTTATTTATAAAGGTGAATTATCCCATGGTCAATAATGACAAGATGATGTCGACAGCACTTTACAATGTTACAACCTAAAAAAACATAAACTAATGCAGTTATGTGCAATTTGAGGAGTACTGCAATGCCTTGTGGTGGTTTTACACTTGTATAAACTTGTAAAATATACACATGCTTACGGTAGTAAGTTTGAATTATGAAGAATTAAATGTAATTACGTAAGACAATGTGAACTAAGAACAGAGGAGAATAAAAGAACAGATCAGAAAGTATGTGAATCAAAGACACTATATCAGATATGACCACCCGTCGTGTGTTCGGACCACACGACACACTCTATCCTCGGGTATTAACTAGTGTTCTCCCAGCACTAATCCGTATAAAGCGACCATGCTATTCCACGGTGAGATGTGTGGGGTCGTTATTTAGTTATTTACAGTGAAGCGAGCACGTTTCAGAGTATAGTGATTACAGTCATCCAACGTAAATCGAATTCCTGCCTTACCGTCATCAAAACTTCAACCGCTGTAACTTTCACTCAAAATTGAATCGAAAGACGGAATTCGTCGTCATTATTACATTTATTAGTTTCATCAATGTCCGATGCCGCAAATCCATCAAAATCTTTGCCCGTCCAACATAAACGTTGTTTCCCAAATGTTTATTATCCTAAATTGAATATTAATTGAATTCAAACATACACCGTAAAAACATCAAGGGGAAATACCAATCAATTATTTGCAATCTTTTTGGATTTAAAGGTGGGTTTTCGGTGTAATTTCCTTCATTGTATACCGCGTTCAAAGGTCACTGGTTCTGTAGATTCGACAACCGCGATCAGCGTGTTCCATTACGATGTTGAGTGTTCTTGACAACAACAGAGCCAAGAGGGTAAAGAAAATGTCAGACAGACGGATAGAAGGACGGACGACAGACACAGTCCTATTATAATAGCTCACTGGAGCTTTGGCTTAAGTAAGCTAAGTACACTATATTGGTAAATTAGATATACGTGCAATAATAATCTGTTTAAACTCTTGTTTCTATTGTGATATATATATAATGATGATAAAGTGACTGGCAACTTATGAATGACTGACAAGCAACTAATGGGTAACTGATGGCAACTAATGGGTGACTGATGGCAACTAATGGGTAACTGATCACAACTAATGGGTGCCTGATAGCAACTAATGGGTGACTGATGGCAACTAATGGGTTACTGATTGCAACAAATGGGTGACTGATGGCAACAAATGGGTGACTAATGGCAAAAAATGGGTGACTGATGGAAACTAATGCGTGACTGATGGCAACAAATGGGTGACTGATGGCAACTAATGGGTGACTGATGGCAACAAATGGGTGACTGATGGCAACAAATGGATGACTGATGGCAAAAAATGGGTGACTGATGGCAACATTAAATAAGGCAACTCACTGTGGCATCAGTGGACTGTACACTGTCTTGGTGCTGTAGGTCGAGAGCGGGGTTTACCATGCCCTGAGGGCTGGGCTGAACTGTCTCGGTCGTCATACGGTTTTGAGGTCGGTCCCATCTATAAAGCAGTGAATGGCATTTACAAAAATGCAAATGAAAGTTAGCTTACTACAGGAATCACGAAATAAAAAACCTGTTATTCATAATAACATTACATACTGTGAAATAGCGTTACTATCGTAGCTTTTAATAAAAATCCGGTAAATATGATATCTTTTAACCAAAATAATTCAGTAACTGTATTATTACACACATTTTAATACTAGAATTATGTTAACATTATATTTTTTTAGAAAACAATTCTGTTTAAGATCATACTTTTCAATCAACTAATCATGTTAATATATTTTTGAATAAAAAAATCTTGATAATTTCGAAGATTTTACCGAAATAATCCTGTTTAACTCAAACCTTTTGATGAAATATTCCTGTTAATATCAAACCATTTAATAAAATATTCTGTTTATAAAAAATCCTGTTAATTTAACAACCTGTCCATTTAATAAAATAATCTGGTAATAAAACACCTAGTCAAAAATGCAATTTTGTTAAGATCATACCTTTTGATGAATTAATCATATTAATATAGTTTTTGAAATAATATAATCTTGTTCATATCACACACTTTAAGAAAATCAAAATATTGATAAATTTAACATTGATGAATTATCAATAGTAAAGCATTCAAGGTTGGTGAGAAAGGGAAATAACTCAAGTAATCTTATGACCCTTGCGCCCCTTTATTTGCAATATGATCATAATGAATTTCCAAAAAGTAATAGATTCACAGTTATGACAAGAGACTCATAAAGAATATCTTTGCAAACATATACATAATTATATACTGTTTAGTAAAAAATTATGAGAAGTAATAAATACCAAAATTTACAATGGTAGACAAAGTATCTTAGACTATACAGAAATAGATATAGGATTTTACTGGGGATAATATACCATAATGCATATAAAGAATAATTATAGTTAATACGATACGGTCTTGATTCAACGATAATCGTTCTATCACTGCCAAGTGAAACAAGATGCCAAAGAGGCCTCAAGACGCTCACCTGACTAGATGGGTGAATATAAATGAAAACTTGAGGGAAACAACAATTGCCAAACAAATAAAAAAACAAACGACAAAAAAGGAAGAAATGAAGAAAAGGTCAAATAGCCCTTCAAACACTTATATTATACTATATTGTACATTTATGAGGCTCTTGCATGATAAAAACTAGACTGTGTATTAAGTTGATACTTTGTGGAGATCACTAAGTGGGATGTCAACTGGAGTGTGGAATTAATGCTTTACATTTGAATGATGCCTGCTGTGTGCACACCACACTACTGTATATATAAGATACAGATAATGTAGTTATATATTGGACAGTCTGCTCCCACTTTCAGAGTAAATAGAGTGACTGTTGAATGACTATATAATGATACATAGTTCAAAGATAGCTTATTTATGTTAATTAGAGATAAACTGTCACTATCAAATGCATTTACTCATATAAAAAATAAAAAATAAATAAAAACTATAAAAACAAAAAAACTAAAAAAGAAAAAACCAAAGACTAAAAAAAGGAAAAAAACGAAAGGAAAATGAGGCCTACAAACATTCAGATATTAAAACAAGAGGCCAAACAGGCCTCAAACACTCATTCGATAGTAAAACGAAAGCCAAAATAGGCCTAAAAGAACTTTTCTAGAACATGAAAACATTTAAGAAATTTAAGTTGTT
>WURV02053898.1:0-21793 GCA_011762755.2 Epimenia babai | reverse complement strand
GTAATCGAACGTTCCTGAGATTCCCTAAAGTTAATCGACTAATGAAAATATTCGTTACATACGACCTTCGGTGCAGATGACATAAATGTCGCTCCGCCGGTAAACCACTGACGACATAAATGTCGCTCCGCCGTTAAAAGGGTTAAAGTGTCCTATCTGCAGAGTGCTGCATAACCTACTCTTCTGTATGTATCCCTCCGCTTGATGCAAAAACCATCGAACAAAGCTAATAAGTGTTAATTTGTATTCCCAGCTATTAGTAGTATTCATTTTGCCCATCAGTAGTATTAGACTCATGTTAGCTGTTTATGAATATGGCTATGTATCTATGTGGAATATTTAAATTTATTTTACTAGTCAGTCGCTATTATAGATAAAAATAAGATATATGGAGGCAACTTAAAAATCACCCACGCTTAACTCATTATAGATTTAGCATTCTCATGCGAATAGGATTTTGCAAAAAAAAATAAAGAATTGTTATTTTTCACCGATCTTTAAAAATAGAATTATTTTATGGACTAAATTTTTGTCGATTTTTTATTTGTACTATTATTTACTATTATTTATATATTATATTTATATATTATTTACTACTATTTCCTATGCTCCTAATAAGTACATGATCGAATTCCCGCTCTTTTTAGTTGAACAGTAAGTGATGGCGATTTAAAAATATTTCAGGTCAAGATTGATAGAGTAGTTACAGTACAATCAAAATATTGTAGCTGGGAATGTATATGTTGAAAATAGGGTGCATCATAGTGATGTACCGGCATGTAATTAAAGTAATGCGAACCCAACAACAAATGTCAAGGGAGACAAATGAGGTAGTGAATGGAGTAAGCAATACCGAAAATGGGATTCAGACACGAAAATAACAATCACTAGTTAGGCGCAAATGTACGAAAATTTCGCAGCCATAGATTTTGGTATTCTCCTTGTTTTTATTGATTACATATGTCCAATATGATACGTGCATAGAATATGATAATCATATGCCAATAAAACACTGTCTGCAGTACGGCGTAGCGACTAGTGCCTTTTAACTTGCTCAAAAACATACATAAACAATAGCGTGGATGATGTACAACAGTTGAGTTGAAGCAGCGGTCAAACCTAAACCAAAATGACTAACGGATGCTTAAAAGATTGTGTAAGTTTACTTCGATAATGCATACACAACTATTCAAAGATCGTTACTCAAATGGGGTATGTCCTAGTCAATGGCCAACAAACAACCTAATTTTAGCTCTTTAAAGATCCAAACGCTGATCCCAATTCCACTCGAGGTTTACTTCTGCAATCTCATCTTCTGGTAACTTATCCCTATCTTTTAGTATCTGTAAGCCTACTAAACAGCGACAGATGAGTTAAAAACACATTTTACTCCAATGTAATGATCAAGAGAAACAAAAAAAATCACCTGGCGATTTGCAAATTTCTGCTAAAAATTAAAGCTGTGAAAATTGCGAAAATTTCACCCAGATGAAAGTTTCATCCCTTACGGACCCAGCAATAATTAATTGAACAATAACACTCTTGATCTCCTGTCTTGGTTACATGATATATGATGATATGATATTGAGGGATTTACAGTGCTAATATTAGTGTGCTAAGTACAATGCTTCATTACTGTCAAAAATACCATTTAAACACACAATATTCATCTACTATTATTTGCAAAATTAGTAAGTTTTGAGTTTAGATTTTAAAATGGTGGAGGTTGGACTACTACAAAATGTCAGAGGGAAGTTTATTGAATAGTGCTCGTGCAGCACCAATTAACGAACGGAAGTTTCATCAGCAAGAAAGAGGAACACTATGGTGTATGGTTGGAGCCTGACAAGTTTGACTGTACTAGTTGCCTGACACTGATGGCGGTATGGAGGTAGGCCGGGGAAGTTTGATGGATGCCTTTGAAAGCGAAGGTCAGGATTTTGAAAATGATGTGCTTCTCAACAAGAAGCCAGTGGAGAGAAGTGAGAATTAGTGGAATATGATCAGTTCTCAACAGGAAGCCAGTGGAGATAAGCAAGAATTGGTGTGATATGATCAGTTCTCAACAGGAAGCCAGTGGAGATAAGCAAGAATTGGTGTGATATGATCAGTTCTGTGAGTCGAGGTAATAAGGCGTGCAGCAGCGTTATGTAATTTTTGAAGCTTAGAAATTAATATTTTTGGTGAATTTACAAGGAGAGAGTTGCAGTTATCGAGACTGGTCAAAATGCGTGGATGAGGATCTGGCAGAGTGTAGGAGAGAGGTATTTTAAAATGGAGCGAATGTTTCCGAGATGATAGTAACCAGATTTGAGAGTGAGAGCGATGTGAGATTTTAAAGTGAGATGTCTGCTACGTTTTGTTTTGTTATGTAATACTCACTACCTACATATTCTATCTAAAATAATTGCTCCCCATCTGTCATCGCAGAACTATGGTAAAATTCCACTCTCTGACTGCACCTTGATAGAAGACAGCGCCTCCGACTTCCTGTCTGACGCTGACAATCCCGATCAAGGTTACAGCGTCGATTAATAATGTAGCTATGATGGATGGCATTCATAAAGGGGCGCTGTACCATGGGATACATACAACACTAACAATGAAATAAGGGATACCTCCACTGATTGTGTAGGTTATAAGAGCTATCATTTTTATTAACTAAAGAAACATATTCTGAGTTATCCATTTTGACTCAATTTCTGTAGTCCCATATTCTATACTAATCAAATCTAGCTTTCAATTTTGAATGGCATTTCAATTACCGCGTTGCAGAATTTCTTTATAATACAAATGTTCCATCAGATATGTTTTTTTTTCATGCAAAATACATACCATTTCATGTCAAATTTATGCTTTATCAAAATATTAAGATTTCCTGTTGTTGCACCGAAATATAATTTTTATGTCACTGTAAAATTGTGTTACAATATAAAAGATTCACTGTTACAATCTGATTCATTAAGGAGTGGGGCTATTATGATATGTGTATCTTTAGCTTTCTCTTTTACAACATGTATGCCTTGAGTCTTGTCGATGCGTGTGATTGACATACTGTTTCACATTTCCACGAATACATGCCTAATATTACCTTAACAACACATGTAACATTACCTTGATAACACGCAGGTGCATCTCTCGACTCGAGTAATTTGAGCGCCGGCAGCCAGGCTGTCTTGCTGGCTGTACAGATCGCAGAAAGAGACAATAAATCTGACTACAATGGCTTAGACTTCAGGATCATCGTCGACGTCAAGAGCGGACCTCCTCTCACTGTCATCTTGGTCGCCTCCACGGTCCAAGAAAAGGGTGCTTGGGGCAGCGACATCAGTCAGGTAACTCGTCATTCATGATTTTCAGTCAACGATTCGTACAAAATAGAGAAATTTTGTTAATATTATAGGCTTTAGTGAAAGTATGACATAAGCTGGAGTATAATAAAAGTACTAGATGACTATAGATGATCTGGATTAACTGGAATATACTCCAAATATAAATGGACCTTAAATATGGAATATTACCCTTACAATTTAATATTACGTGTATATATATATGTATATATTTGTATGATTTCACACTTTTCCCACTAAAGTTTGTTACATGCATGACAAAGTTGAAGGTGTAAAATTGAGTGATGTAAATGTGTGGAGTATGGCATTTATATAATGTGCGGGAAGAAAGGCCAACATAATCACATTGTGTGGGATATTGCTGGCCCTTTAAACTGCTAGAGTGTATTTATTACAATATTACCGTTACCTTCATCCATTCATAAGACTGTTTCAAAGCGAGCCTACACAACAGACAGCCTACACTGTCATAAACTCCGCTAAATATGTGACAGGTGATAAATATATACAGTGAGATGACAAGATAGCTGGAATATTAGCTCCAGAAGAGCAATAGGAACGCATCAATGTCACAATGATGAAGCTCTGCCATAACAATGCTGCAAGGTTGCCCACACCTTTATGGGCAGATGAGGGTTTACGGGACTTTTTGCCAGAAAATGCTGCAGTTATTATGGATTTTTTGGAATTCACATCCAACCGTTCAGCTACAAGGCCATCTGCCATCCACCATCCTGAATATTGTCATGGTCTCCAAAAATGATTATCACGTTAAGAAAACATCTTATAGTTAATAGTCATCACAATAAACATTATTATTACATAAACCAATGTCACATTAAGCAGTACAACCCGATTAAAGTGTCACATTTAGTGGGTCCCACAAAACCTAATGAATACATTGATACAGATCATCGTTGTTCTCATTCAATCTGTTTGCAGTGTATAGAAAACCTTCACTACAGCGAACTAGTCAACAGCTCAATGTGCGAATCTTCATCCGTTACCATGCCCCAGTCTGTCAGGTTAGCCATGAGTTCGTGTATCTACCTACTTGTATCCAATGATCACATATGACTCGAGTTCAATGCCTCACTTGTAAAGTGACACCGCAAGTATCAGCCAATACAGATATGACTCGAGTTCAATGCCTCACTTGTAAAGTGACACCGCAAGTATCAGCCAATACAGAGATGACTCGAGTTCAATGCCTCACTTGTAAAGTGACACCGCAAGTATCAGCCAATACAGATTCACAAATACGGTTTACCATGAATGTTTATGGCATGCTATTTAGTGCAGATACAATACCTTTGATACTCGGATGTCATCCAACAGAAACTTATCACACCTCTACCAGTTTTAGAGATGGGTTTACTCCAGCAATCGGGGATAAATGACTTGCTAAGGATCATCAAAGAATAGTTGACTAATGGACGGTTTTGTGCCCGTGCGTGACCTTTCAGTTGCGAGTTCATTCGACTAACTGCATCTACTGCATGCTTGTCAAAAACCCTATTCTCCCCAAAAATTGCATAATTCTGAATTGACTAATTTGCACTTTTAAAGAGCAATATGTACATCCAATCCAAGGTATAATATTTGGTAATAATTATGGCTTGGCATAAACTGTAGATGCCCCTCGAAATAAGAAGCATAGTCCCCATCAACATTTTTAAAATCATGCTTAAGTCATATCTTTTTACACAATATAAATTCTAACTGTAACGACTTCATCTTTTCCTATTTTATTTGCTCTTTGTACACAACCGTGGACCACCCTGTGAGCATGCATGCATGGAGTGAGGGGTATATAAATGCCTAATATTTATTTATTATTTATTATTTGAGCCAAAAATTGTTAAATAAATAGGAGACTTTAATTTGTAATTGATTGATTGATTTGCAGGTCTGACCCGAAGTTGTTCAGAGATGACATTGACATCAAGTTTAGCCGCACGTTGAACTCTTGCAAAGTGCCCCAGGTAAATCCCGAAAGGCGGTCATCAAATATGCATGGTGATCACACTGTCGTTACATCGTGTGAACTAAATCACATGAATCACCTACTTTACGAAGGGTGTCATGAGGAATGAATGAACACATATGCCTTCTTGCATGGATGAATACTTGTTTCAATTTATTGCCAACAAGGAGGCACTTGTCATTTTGTAACATGGCTTGTAACTTGGAGATGGGTTTACTCCAGTAATCCAGATGAATGACTTGCTGAGGATCATCATAACTGACACTCGCATACCGTCCCATCAAACATGATATCGAGCTTTCTACCTATTTTGGAGTCGTTTACTCCAGCTATCAAGGATAAATAACTTGCTGAGGATCATTGCAAAAAAGTCTACAGGTGAGCAGTTTCGAACCCGTGACTTGTCGGTTACGAGTCCAGTGCACAAACCAGTCCCCACAAATATTGCAACTATTTCTTTTATGCCCATTTAAACAGCTGGTATAGTGTAATAAGTAGGTGGTTTTGTGGGGGTAGTGCATTAATGTTTGTGGATGTAATTTGATGGATGCAGTAGTTCAGTGAGTGTAGTGAAGTCATATGGTTCAGTAGTTGTAGTCCTGTGGTATAGTCTCGTGGGTGTATATAGTCCTGTTGGGGTAGATCTATGAGTGGCTTTGCTTTACACTCGAAGATAAGGAACTGAAATCATGACACCATTGACAGATCCGGCACGCGAGCGTTAACCGGCTGCTCGACCGGTTGACAGACCTGCGATTTCTCAGCATCGACTTCCTCAACACATTCCTCCTCACGTACCGTGTATTCACCACAGGCAAAACCGTGTTACTGGCGCTGAAACGCGTTTACAAGAACCCCGAATACGGCAACCTCGAATCGAGTTCTACCTCGCTCTCCTCCTCACAGTCAGTTCACAATCAATTTTCTCAGTGTCACTCAAATTTCACTTAAAAACCACTAAATATATATCTAATTTTATCTCTAATACATATCGGTGCAGTTAACAAGGTCAGTACGATTGCTAATGTTCCACCGTGGCACCCGAGGATCTGAGCGGAAAGCAGATACCCTAATGCTCTCCCTAATCCCTAATCGGACCGACCTAGTTAACTGTGCCTACATATCTCATTTGAGAATAACGATTTTCTTAAATTTTGCCAAGAAATATTGTTACAACTACTAAAATTCTTGGAAACTCAATCAATAACACTGGTAGTTATTCATGTTGTAATGAACTAAAATATATGAATAATGGGGTAAAAAACGTGATGGAAGTAGGGATAGGCGATGTGGTTCTATTAAAAGCTGGAAAGAAATGCACAGAAACAAACCTATACCTCTGATGGGATATTCAAAGGTATAGGTTTTTTCAGTGCATTTCTTTCCAGGATAGATAACGTCTAACTTCATGAGACTTAAGACATGCAACCTCAGATCATTATGTACCCTCCGCCAAATGAAACCTCTTGACTGATGTTCTTTTGTGCTAAAGTTGCTCCTCGTTGCCTCCAAACTCCACTGAATTCAACGGTCATTTGCGTGCAGAAAAAAGCGATTCTCCTCTGAGAAATGAACCTTTCTCCTTGTCTGCAAGTTCCAGTGTTGCTAGTCTTCCGAGGCGTCTCTTGTTTTCTTAGGTCTCCTGGACCTTGCACAATATTTTACATCACCAATCTCTCTATACTTGGTGATCAGTATATCAATAACACAGCGATCATAGCCCAACTAATGACTCATTGCGTGGTTAGACATGCCAGTGTCCTTCATCTCTATAATTCTCTATCTTTATTCTATCTATATTTTTGTGAGAGCCATAGTCAATGTTAGTACACAATATAGAAGGAATATGGTGTGAAAACAAGAAACTGAGATAAATTTTATATGCATAGAACAAAACTGACTTGGAAGTATGCACATTTTGATAACATTTAGTCATGGTACTGTAGTGAGCTTACAGGTTACATAGGCTTAACAATTTGTGGCCTATAAGTATGCCTAGTAATAACTCATGCATATTAACACTTATATATGCCATACATTATAAATTTATATACCTGGTGAAAAAATGTATAGGGTGAGGCTCAACTTTCTCCCTAGGTATATATACATATATATGATAGGAGTTTGTTGAGTGGTAGGAGCATTAGGAGGTAACTGAAAGGTCGCAGGAATGAAACTGCCCACTGGTCAACTTTTCTGTGATGATCCTCGGCAAGTTATTTATCCCTGATTGCTGGAGTAAACGACTCCAAAATAGGTAGACACTTGATATCATCATTTACAGTTGATATGCGAATCTTGAAGGTATTGTATATGCGCTGAATACAGCTGTACAGTATATATGCCACATTATAGATGGCAAGTAACAACCAATAACGGTTATCAGGCCTTTGAAGTAGTTTATTCCACTATATAATATATTCAACTATATAATAATATATTCCACTGTATGATAATATTTTCCCCTATATAAGATATTCCACGATATAATACTATATTCCAGTGTATAATATATTCCACTATGTAATTATATATTCAACTATATAATAATATATTCCACTGTATGATAATATATTCCCCTATATAAGATATTCCACGATATAATACTATATTCCACTGTATAATATATTCCACTATGTAATTATATATTCCTCTATATAATAATATATTCCTCTGTATAATAATATATTCCACTATATAATAATATATTCCACTATAAAATATATATGTTCCACTATATAATATATATGTTCCACTATATAATACTATATTCCACTATGTACAAAATAAATTGAGGTACAGTCACTGAAATTACTGAAATTGTACTTTTGTGTATGTGTGTCTGTGCGTGTGTACGCACGTACGTACATATGTATGTCATGAAATGTACTGGTGTGTACATGTGCATACATTCATGGATCTGTATGTCAGTATGTATATTTATGTATATATATATATATATATATATATATATATCTGTATGCCAGTATGTGTGTTTGTGCATGCATGTATGTATGTGTCCGTGGGTCAGTACGTAAGTTGGTGCATTCGTGTACGTATGTATCTGTGTGCCAGTATGTACATCTGTGTGTGCATACAGCAATTCATTTCGAGATTTTTCATCAGTGTTGTTATTAACTCAGAGAGTGACTATATCCCTGATGTAAAAAGATGAGTGGGACACACAGGTTTGTTCATGACGAAACGGGTAGTCCTCCGCAAGGTAGCCTGGAGTTCAGCAACCATCTGCATCCTTCACGGTGCCTCGTTCAACCTACACCAGAGATGTATCGTCGCATCAGCACAGGGTGCATGAAGGAAGAGGTGATGGGTGAAGGCCATGCCAATGAACAAATACAGAATGCATCCTTGCCTTTACTCAAACGCAAAGGTATTCCTTATTGGTCTCTTTAGCTTACCATAGCGAATGCTGTTTAATCGCACTTCGTCTATAATCAGTCTTATTTAGATTTGTTTATGGTGGCATAATGTAAGCAAGGAGGTAAGGTTTTCCGTTGGTTGTACTTTTACTTAATTTTCTTTGATTGTTTATTCTACAACTTTATCTTTTATAGAATTGTTCCTGGGTTCAATTCAGGTTTGTCTGAGGATTTGTTATAGCCAAGGAAGGTGATTATTTATTTATTTTATATAGTGATTTATTATTTTTTATCATAAAATCTGTTGCTTGATAAGTTATACAAGACCTGCCTAGTCTGATTATTAGCGAATTATTAGTTGAATATATTGGCATCCCAGAAAAGAGAAGGACTTTGGGTGATGCTTTTTATTTTTAATGTTGTGTATAGACAATAGATGCAGCTTAATTTTAGCTAATTTTATTTTTTACTCATTCCTATTTCATTTGAGCTTATTTTGTTGGTATGTACAGTTGGTTCTGATAGAAATGAACTATGTTGAATAAGATAGTAAGGCCTTTCTTCATATGTTAATTCTTTTCAACCTATCATCAGCTTGGTGGCTCTTCACTGTACTTTCTCTAGATCTGACAAGGCTGATGTGTGGGTTGTGTACCATACTGTTGAACAATATCCAAGCATGGGCCTTACGGATGATTTATATAGTGTGACAAATAATTTTTGTCTACGGAAACAAAATTTCTTTTTAATATGCCAAGTTTGCCTTTTGCTGCTTTAATTGATTAGTGAATGTGTTTTTCAAATCCTAAATCTTGATCCAGCAAATCAAACAATACTCTTAGTCTTTTCTACCTTTTCTGTTCCAAGCATTGTAACCCCTATTTTATAATTATGCTGTCCATCGTTTTTCCCATTAAATATCACTTTGCACTTTGAACTATTGAACGGCAATTACCACTTTTCGGACCATTGAATCATGCTATTGGAATCAATTTTAAAAATGATTTCTAAATCTTCAAATGATGTGATATTGTACAATTTTGCGTCATTCGCAAATATTTTTATATAACTATCCATTTTATCAGATATACCGTTTAGAAAAATAATAAATAATATTGGTCCCAGCACACTACCTTGAGGTATTCTGCTTACCACCCTCGTCTTATCCAATTAGGCTTTTATATTTTCTTCTGTTGTATCTATCTATCTGATAGTTCTTCCCTCCACTGGCTGTTAACCAACGTTGGAATGTTACTTGTGTCTTTATTTGTAAAAACTGATGCAAAAAATTTATTTCGGATATCTGCCGATGCGATTCCTTCATTATTATATAGACCAGATATACTTGATTTCATGTCAATTTTTGATTTTGCATATCTCCAGTAACTCAGATTTTTCTCATATCCATTTGCTGCATTGTTCAAACTTGATTTTGGCTTCCCTTTTTTTCTTACATCATTTCTACATGATTTTAGCTTTTGCAGGTTATCTTGTTCATATATATATATATATATATATATATATATTCCAAGCATTCTTCTTGAGTTTTATTATTTTTCTGATCTCCCCATTCTTCTAATTGATTTTTTAAGGTCATTAAGGTGGTTTTTATTGGTGCAATGTGACTCATACTTTTCTAAGGGCATCAGCTTTATAAAGTAGTTTGATTTGTCATAGTCATTTATTTATTTATCCTCACTAATCATTCAGTCAAAATTGTAAATTTTTTATTTTCTTGAGGCCTACGTTTTGAGGCCTCTCTGGCTTCTTTTATTGATATATTACATATTGATGATGTTGCTTATTAATCGTTTATTACTTATATTAATGATCTATTGCTGATTAGAGAGATACTACGTATTGTTTATCAATGATATATTGCTTATACATGGTGTATTGGTGTTGACTGATGTATTACATGCCAGTGATGTAATGTATATCAGAAATATATTCCTGTATTTGTTATCACTAATTGAATTAGGCTTACAATTACAATATCTCAATGGGATATGACGTCTATAAGTTTTTTGTTGGGAGCAGTCGAGCGAAATGAGAGCACAGACAGTGACGAGAGCCGCAATGAGCTGCAGAGTTTAATTCCACCGAAAGCTAAACTCGCTCCGATTGCTTCATGCGAGACACTGAATGACACGAGCAATGACCTGGCTCCAGTATCAGCCACCGCCACACGCATCCGGTTCACCGACACGCACCATACCAGCGAGACATCGACAGATGACATCCTCGACGATAACAAACGCGACACTCCACCGTGTATCGACGAGGAGGAATCGGAGGGCGAGGAAAACCTCTCAACATCCCACACACTCACACCTGGCACTCCTACGATGACCCCGCTCAGTTCGCCATATTCTGGAAAGAAAACTTTGACAATAGGACCAACGGGTCTATCGAGACATTCAGTCGGTGCCATACAGCATACGTCTGTTAATGTCAATCTGGAAGCACTGGCATTATCACCAACGCATTCATCGCGCACAAACATGAGAAAACAGTCATCGTCGCCGATTCGCGTTCCATCGCCAATTCGTAGCCTCATACAACGTACATCGCTGCCAAATAAAACTGTTCGCGTCGCATCGCCTGTCCGGTCACCAATATCGAGTCCCAAATTACGTCGTGCCCCGTCACCCATCAGCTACAGTTTTTCTTCACCGAGCATCATACAGCCTCCGACGAAGTTCAGGCCTTGTGAGTAAATTTATAGATTAGATAAGTGCATTAACGGGTATCTCGGACACAGTCCATTTTGTTTTTCCTTTTCCGGACTGAAACAGATTGTTGGATACGTTGTTTTGTTGTAGCATGTAATGTAGCCATATGCTGGGAGTAACTCATTGTCTAGGCCATCATTCGTCTTTTATAAAGCTAGCCTGTGGGTTAACATGACTAACGGATTAGCCTCATCATTATAGTAGGGAAAACAACCAATCAGAGCAGAGAGTTGACCTTCCTTCATTCGGGCTACTGGTTCCAAAGACAGCTTGCATATCTCACATTGTAGGTTGAATATGTGATTGGTCATGAAATTACGAGGTAGTGCAAAGGTAAGTGCCATAGAGACGATCAAGAGAGCATCTAAAACCCAACATCAGATGGAAAGACCTTTACATAGTCACACTGTTAGGGCTCACCAAAACCCCATGGACAGGTGGCAGATTGAGGGGGTTTGTTCGGACAATGTTAGAAATAGTATACTTGCTAGAATAGAGCTGCAACCTAGGTCATTGATTCAATTCTATTGTTTTGTTATGCAAAATGCAAAAAAGAAATTTATCGCAGTTCTAATTATTTAATGTCCCATTGTCATCAGAATACAATGAAGTCATCAGAATACAATGAATTCTTTTTGTGAAATTGTTAAAAACATTCTTTTTCCATAGGGAATTATTGATGAATATCAACCACTCTCTCCACAGGGTCTGGAAAAAGAGGAAGCATCGAGGCAGAGTCGATTGGCTGCGCACCCAGGAACAGCATAGTATACTATTCTCGCAGTAGTATCGCCCCTTCCACCCGTAGCAGTATAGCACCTTCTAGCCGAGGCAGTATCGTGCCCCAATCGGATGGGTCGCCACCCGTAGTAAGGGCAGGAGCTGTAGTGACATCATCGCGTGCGTCAAAGAGGAGGTGAGCCAATCGTATATCATTGGTTTTTCCCGTTGTATTTAAACACCGCGATTACTTTAATATGAATGTGAAATTGGTTGGTATTAAAGGCTATGTATTGAGTTCAGTTGCCTCGCTGATTCTATATAGAGATACATTCACCCATTGAGAATCATATGTTGAATCTTCATGGCAAGATAAGATGCGACGATTTAAGATTGATTTACATAGAGTAAGACGCAGATTGCAAGATCATGTATATTGGACATCAATGTCCTTATTTAAAACTTCCGAGTTCAGCTAAGTCTTTTATCAATGGCAATGTGCATTTTATCAGCATTTAACATGATTGTATTGGATGCGATACATGGACTGCAGACAATAAGTTTGATCCGAACTACCTAGCTGCACAGCCTTACGATATATATATATATATATATATATAAAACATATAAGATATATATCAACATGTCTACCGGGTCTTTTGCATGCCTCACTGAGTGATATGCAAGAGCCAAGAAGGACCTATCTCAATCTCATATTAGCTTTTTGGCCACCTTATTTGGTGGATAGAAATTACCCTCCAGCTCAGTAATCTGCATAATCTGCATAAGTGACCAATTACCAATTCATATATTGTGTTATATTACTGTTTAAAAAACCTATAACTATCATACCTAGTTTCAACGCGGTTTCAACACAGCGAAGAAATTTGTGTTGCGCATGCCACTATTTGAACTCTCATAACTGAATTGTACTGCTCAGTTGACAAGAAGGAATTCATACTTCAGGCTCCCCCCAAAAAACTACAAAAGAAGTCTTATGCCAAAATCCAGATACCAGGACAATGGTCAATACCATTTAAGCTATAGTGATATATGTATCTTCTTTATTTTATATTAAAATGCACATCAGATTCACACTCGGATTCATGTAATATATCAAAATATTATATATTCTATATAATAATAATATTACTCTATTACATATGCAATGTATGCCAATATGTCTGAAGTAAGGGCATTATAGAGTAGTTGTATATACCTGACACTTCTACAGATATAATTTTCATGGTAATTCAGCATTTTTGAGTCACTTTCTTCTCGATACGTGCAATTGGCTGGTCGTTATATTAATATGGTATTCCAGTACAATAAACTTGTCTGCACTCGAGATACTATACAGTATTATCCTGCTGAAACATGTTAGAGCTATTATCAGCACAAAGATTTCCAACTTCAGTATTTCACACTTGTAGAATGTATCCGATTTTCTTAGGTGTGATTTGACATTTGACATGTGTGTTGATTGTTGATGGTTTTCTATGATCTTTTTATACTTTATTTGGTCATTGCAACGTTTCAATTCAGATTACAAACCAATATAATGTAACCAAACAATTCAGATTACATTACTAAACTCATGATCTAAACCAATATAATATTACCAAACAATTCAGATTACATTACTAAAGTCATGATCTGAACCAATATAATGTTACCAAACAATTCAGATTACATTACTAAAGGCGTGATCAGAACACCACTATAAGGTTACCAGACAATTCAAATTACATTACTAAAGGCGTGATCAGAACACCACTATAAGGTTACCAGACAAATTCAGATTACATTACTAAAGGCGTGATCAGAACACCACTATAAGATTACCAGACAAATTCAGATTATATTACTAAAGGCGTGATCTGAACCACAATAGGTCAACATCAGCCTAACCATTTAATTACAGTCATCCTGCATTGCTTCCTGATTCCTTCAGATTAGTTATTTAGGGAATTTTCTGTAAAAAGTCCACCCGTTGTGGTCCTCACGGGAGTACATGCTGAGTGATAAGATTATTTGACTTGAATTGTAGAGAACAGTGCTTTGATTTCTGGTCTAACAAGCTCATGAAATTTTCCATGTAAAAAGCATCGTCTGTCCATGAGTGTCTGGGTAACTTGGTAGAGTGGTTACGCTACTTCCCTTTAATGTACCTGTGTTTCAAATGATGTTGATAATGTCTCTAATGGCAATATTACTGCACTATATTATCATTCCACTGTACATAGTCATCTATGACAGAGTGTATGACATAGTCTCATAGTTGGCTTTGGAAATCATTGGTATTAGAGGGTAATGGTGAACTCCCTGACTCCCTGACCACACTGGTTTAGGCTACTCCGCAATCATCCAATGAGGTTGACCATATTCTATGTCTCCGTATTCCTGACGGTATCAGCAATTCTCAAAAAAGCAATAATTCTCCGTGATATTCTGTTGAATCGTCTTCTCAGTCTGAGGAAATGGAATACTTTAAATATTGAAGACATTAACACGGATCATCTCAATGTCCTCCTTATAAAGTTCGTTCTTGCAAACCAACTTTAGATAGAATTGCTCGTAGTACATCACAGAATAATTTAGCGTTAATAAATGCATACAAGTCTACAACTGCGATGCACTACCCCAGACATTCGGCTATGAGGTGGCTCGACATGGGCCACAGACGCTCAGCCGACGCGCGTACTCCTAACTTTGGGTAAGCCAGATGCATGACGTAGAATCTGCACCAGTCACTAGCAGCTTTCATGTCACATGACTAACTGCGCAGATTACCGTGTCAGCAGATGCTACTACTTCCTTAGTTTTTGTGTTATTTATTAGTCATGCACTGGTTTATTTAAGTTTTCAGTTTGATTTAATCAACTTGATTTTGTTGAACCGCAGCAGTTTTAGTAACATACTTTTGTTTTCTGAATTTGTTTGTTTTCAGTAGCAACTTGTGGAATTATATTGATTTTATCCCTTCAGTACTTGTCAGACATTGTTCACCTACAATCTTGCTTCTATTAAATTAAGGAACCATAGGATACTATGCATATATACAAGGGGATTGTAGAAGAATAGTCACTCTAAACATTACGTTGGCCACTGATTAAGTTGAAGGGAGTTCAACCTTTTTATACAGATCTATCTTTAGTCACCCGCAATGATACGACAATACTGATATCCTGTAGATAGTATCATTGTTCTGTAACATCTATTGAGTTTTAGATGTTTTTGAGTTTGAAACTTGTTTTGTATATCTAACACTGGACAGTTGCATTTTTGTGCTTGTGAAATAAAAAGCCGGAAAAAGATGATGGTAGACATTACAAAGGAAGTGAATTATTCAGTTATTGAAAATTGTCTTTGTCAGTCTTATTGTTATATCCATCATATTTGACTTTATACGACATTGTGAAGTTGTCCATAAATGTTAGATAAAGGGAGGACAAAAATACATAACAGAAAATAGTTTAAAAATTTTATAAATGTGACAATGTCATAATTCAATCATCTAGAATGTTATTTCAAGTGTTTGAAATTGTCATTATTAACATTAATTACGGGAATTGCGGGGTTTTCTCCGGGTTTATGATTCCGATACGCTTAACAAAAATCTGTGTTTAGGCGTATTCCATATCTACATTCAGCGACATATCAGAACTGCCATTATTAAACCATTTTACTTTATTATATTATGGCTCCCTAACACGCTCACTCTCCTTCCAATGTTGATGGTCTAGTTGAGTTGAGATGAGAATTTGAAATGTCAATTCATAAACTTTTTACTTATGTAAAGAGTTTACAAAGTGCAGTAGTCTATGTAGATAATGATATTCTGAATGATTTGAGAACAACCGTGATCAGGTCAGGTCATAACACAATCTTTCAACGTGAAATAAGAATGACCTAAACCGAAAGCTTTCAGGTGATCAAAAATATTAACTCGTCCAGTTATTTTTCTGGATTTACAGATTGGATTGATTGCCATGTCGATGTTGAGAGAACGCATATGTTTGATAAGAGTAAGATAATCGAATAATTCAAACTTCAATTTCAATGAAATGCAAAATACAGGGCCCTATTTTAAAATTTCTGAGTGCAACAATGGAAATGGTAGAACACATTTTGTGTACGGTAATTTTATGTCAAGTCATACACACTGATATTTATTTTAGACATCCCTGATGCAAACTCGGTTTCTTAACTACTTCAGAGAGTCAGTGCCCAAATAATAGTTTATATTTTAGGATATCTCGGTAATAAAGGAGATTTCAATAATCAGAAGATTTGAAATCACCATTTGGAATAAGAGTGGAGTACTATTTATATAGTAATGTTTACAATTATGGTATAATTTTATGGAGCCAAGAAAAATCGTCAACTTACTACTACTAAATAAAATTTCCATATCAGAGTTAGATTGTACAGCAAGCTGTTTGGCATTCCCAAAAATGTGTCATGTGCATCATATGCATCTGTATGTCGGCCTGGTTATGGGGTCTACTTCCAAAACCCTGGGCAGAGTTCAATAACAAGCCCACCCACCACAGACGGGATTACATATTTTATGATATTTATCTAAAATATCTCCTTCATATATCAACAATATACATATTTATCCATCCAAACCCAGTGATATAGTTAAAAGTTTAATTACATTATTTTTTGGCAGATTTACCACAAAATTTCGTAGAGCTTAAACGAATCTGTTTTTAACATTGTCCATTATCCAGTCAATGATTAGTTGTTTGATATATATGGTACAGCAAATATTTAATCTAGTTCAATTAATCTCACATTTTCCTCGATATTACCAACCGAGATATAGTGAATGGACGGGAACTGATAGTGTTGTTAGGATGCCTTCACATGGCATCATGGTATCATGAATGAAGTTATCAGCCACACCTACTTATGTATATAGAACACGGATCTTAAAATAGCCACGCTCTGCCATCAACGCTACAAACAATAGCTGCGATTCCATTACAAGGTCGTCACCGAACTATCATCCATACCGACCTACGACCAACATCGCGGCCGATGGCACAGCCACTACATCCAGTCTTAAAATAACCAGCGATGAGATCAAATGATCAATACCTTATAGCCAAAGTATCGGTTACCAAGGTGATGATGATGCTAAATGCTAATAATACTATAGTAATGCAAATGTCTTTGGATCTGTGCAACAATAGTAAATGTGTATCGCCCATATCGTTTACCCAATGGTAAAATAGCTCCTCAGCGTCAGTAATTATTGCTTATTTTATGTCATGGCGGAGAACTCACCAGCAAGACGGTTTAGCCAGTATACGACCGGTAGTGTTTTTCAGGCAAAAACTGCCTTGAGCCCCATCTATCCATTGGGATCCAGGTAGATTGTGCGGTGTAGAAGTGTATTTTGTATTTGCTTCCTTTGGAAGTCAGAGACTGCGTTTCACACGTTTTTTAGGTGGTCTCTATGAAGCTTCCCTCTCCGCTATCTCAAAATCTCATTTGAAATAATCAACCTGTCCAGACTTAGTAGTTTTCACTACGGGTGTTTTTCCTGCCATAATATATAAGGCCCATCCATTTGTTGTATCAGCATTAACTATCTTAAATATTATTTATTTTTATGTTTATTAAATTGACATCTTTCATATTTTACCTTGAGAATAATTCCACAATCGCAATATTTATGTAAAGTTCTGCTGTATAAAATGTAATTTATAGTAACAATTTTGATAGAATATATATATGGATAATAACGGAATGTCAAAGTTGTGAAGAAACATTGAGAGATCTTGAGTGATCTGATTACAGCACGATATAAATTGTATTTCACATTACATTGGTCTATACTTTTAGGATTTTTAGCTCACCTGATCTTATGCTCGATGAGCTTTTCTGATCGGAGTTCGTCAGTCATACATCCGTCTGTCATCTGTCCAATGTTAACATTTTTATAAAAATTCTCTAGAACCACTTATCACAGAGGTCTGCCATTTGGCAAATATTGTCCTTGTGTTGGTCTCTTCTAGATTTGTCCATAGTATCATCCTCACAGGAAGGCAGATAACTTCTGCCCATGTGAGTATTTTTTCTTTAAAATCTTCCCAAGAACCGTTTCTGGCAGAGGTCTGCTACTTGGGAAATATTGTCCTGAGGGTGGTCTCTTCTTTCAGGTGAGCGTCTCGAAGCCTCTTTGGCCTCTTGTTTATTTTTTCTTTGGATTGACCTGGAGGAATGTTAAATTTTTTTATATTGCTGAAATTTTGTGGATAAATGCAGTTATATAAACATTGCAGTTGAAATTTTACTTGGTGTGATATTTTCATGGTCACAGTTCAGCTGATACTCTAACACCATCATTAGTCCAACATATTTTGTCACCATCAGAATGACACTGAATACTTCATCGGTTTGACATCTATTCCTTTAATACCCATATCAGTCTGATATCCAATACTCCGTCACTTTCATTCGAGTGACATCCAATACTCTGTCACTTTAAATCGTCTGCGATCCGTTACCTTGACACCCTCATCAGTCTGACATCCAATACTCTGTCACCTTCAATAGTCTGCGATCCGTTACCTTGACACCCTCATCAGTCTGACATCCAATACTCTGTCACCTTCCATAATCTGCCATCTGTTACCTTGACATCCTCATCAGTCTGCCATCTTTTATCTTGACATCCTCATCAGTCTGCCATCTTTTGTCTTGACATCCTCATCAGTTTGCCATCTATTACCTTGACATCCTCATTAGTCTGCCATCTGTTACCTTGACATCCTCATCAGTCTGCCATCTTTTGTCTCGACATTCTCATCAGTCTGCCATCTTTTGTCTTGACATACTCATCAGTCTGCCATCTTTTGTCTTGACATCCTCATCAGTCCGCCATCTTTTGTCTTGACATTCTCATCAGTCTGCAATCGTTTGTCTTGACATCCTCATCAGTCCGCCATCTATTACCTTGATATCCTCATTAGTCTGATATTCGATACCCTGACATCTAATATTTCATACCATCTACTATCCAATATTTTGACAACATTATCAGACTGAGATGCAATACCCTGTCACCTTCATCAGTATGCCATCATTCAGACACTATTTTCAAACTGATATCTTCAGACTGATACTCTAACCTTAATGGTGGCTACCAAAGCGATTCTATGAATAACAGAACAGAAATGCACAGAAGAAAACCTTATTTTGGTTCTGTCTTTATCATGCGATATACATAAAGATCTGTAACAAGCAATCATAGACTATATAAATTGAATGGTTATGATGCGTCTGTAATGGTAATGTCAACGTAACGTTAATAGGTTAACAGTAGCTTGTCACATTTCTCAAATGGGTGTTAAATACCGAAATGCACAGGAAAATGCCTGCCCTTGTACCTCAGAATGGTTATGTGAAGGTCATACGTGCTCGTCCCATCTCCCATTATAGGTTTTTTGTGGATTTATCTTCTGTTATCCAATACTATGTCATGTTTGTCAGTGTGACATTCAATCATCTCCCTGTCACGTGGTGGGCATCACCATGCATCACACGGTTGCCACAGTATAGTACAGGCCATGACTACTTTAGTGATGAAATTTTACTCATAAACTTCACAAAAAAAAAGAATTTATAACAAAAGGGACATTTCATGAATCGCTCGTTTCGCTATCGTGTGGAAGCCAAGCTACCTCCAAAAATCATAACTCTATAATTTATACCATTTTTATAATTGCCAAATAACCTGATGTTTGTCAATGTAAATAGTGTAAATATGAGTAAGTATTTTACTCATAACCAGCATTAATGAGTAAAAGAGGCCAGCTTATTAGAACTGAACACAGTACAGTGACAATAATACTCCTATATAATTGGTGGATATAGCAGTGTAATAATAGTTATGACAATAGTGCGACGATGTAACAGTATATACAGTGAAACCTGCTCTAACGACCACCCATATACAGCGACCACTCGTCTTTCATGGCTACTTAGCCACCTCAAACACAAATAATACACTAGAATTATTGGTAGTTAAACTTGGGTGTGGAGATGCCATAAAAGGCATTGACTCATTAGTGTATAAGGTAGTCCTTGCAGTATGGTCATGCTAGGGTTTTCTACCGCAGTGTGGCTGTGTTATGGATGCTGGCCTCATATTCTCTTGTGCTTACTGCTTACTTATCGTACCATCTGATCTCATTGTTACGTAATCATCAATTATTCCAGATTTAGTGGAGTGTGCCATATGCATAAACGTAGTCTGTTGCAATACTGAGCCAGTTGTCTGTTGCGATACTAAGCCGGTAGTCTGTTGCAATACCAGCCGGTGGTCTCTTACAATACTGAGTTGGTCGTCTGTTGCAATACTGAGCCAGTGGTCTGTTGCAATACTGAGTCGGTGGTCTGTTGCAATACTAAGCCGGTAGTCTGGTTGCAATACTGAGCCAGTAGTCTGTTGCAATACTGAGCCGGTGGTCTGTTGCAATACCAGCCGGTGGTCTGTTACAATACTGAGTCGGTGGTCTGTTGCAATACTGAGCTAGTGGTATAAATGGACAATAGGGCTAAGCATATTTATGCTAACAATAGAAACCATCCTTCAGGCTGTAAATGGTTGTAAATGGTCTTCTCATTGAGTTATTCTTAGTGTATTTGTATTCATACACAGTAGTGTATTAAGTGTAGATCATTGCATATATACCGTAAAACGTAAAACGTAGTAATTTACTTCATTTAGGTCAAGCTCAACAGCCGCCACAGCTGCCTTCGCTTTGGCTACAGCTGGCAGTAGTTATCCTTGTGAGCCTGGAAAGGGTGTTGCTCGCTACCACAGTACCGGGTCGGGTGGTAAGTGCCATCACATTCCTACTAACTAATGCTGTGGCTGCCATGCAAAAACATACTCCAAATTCTATTATAGAATATAGTACAGGGACATTTATAGATATATCCACATATAGTAGGCAACACAACTAAAGTATCGCATTGCTAACACGTGCTAACACAACTAAATATTACATTGTAAGCTGGTGTTAGCTATTGCATGACTTTGGGGGATAGATTATAAAAATGTTTTAAATGGGTGTAAATGTTTCTCATCCATACCCTCGTGACTTTAGCAAAGAAATGCATGTAATTTGTAGCACAACTTGTCACATGACACTGGTGATCGGGGTAGGCACCACATAATACCTCACAGTGTCATTGGGGTTGTGATCCAGGACACATGCGCACATAGTTTTTAAAATCAATATGCGAGCATAGATTTGGTCAGTAGATTGTGAAGTGAATTTCATTGTTTCTTCAGACACGAGTCGAGCGCCACCAGTCAACCTGAAACAACGCGACTCGGCCATCTGTACCGCCGCAGCCATGCGCGTACTCAATGTCCTCAAGCACTGGATCACCAAACATGCTCAGGTATGTTCAGCATGATGCCACACCCATCCATGACATCAGTTGGTGATGAATGTAAAAAGATGTCAGTAGTTGACAGGTATAAGTGAGAGACTATTTATATCAGTCAAAATCTTAACACACTCTGTACTCTCCTGAAATATTATATATGTAATCAGTGCAATAAAAAGTAATAATAAATACATATATATA
>WURV02053787.1:0-21795 GCA_011762755.2 Epimenia babai | reverse complement strand
GAATGATCTGTATATGGGTGAAAAATATACAAATACAACAGAGTGTGTATTGGAATGATCTGTATATGGGTGAAAAATATACAAATACAACAGAGTGTGTATTGGAATGATCTGTATATGGGTGAAAAAATATACAAATATGATTAAGTATGTATCTAAATGATCTGTATGTGGGTAAAACAATATATGAATACAAAAATATGTCACAGCATTTAAGGCTAATGATATTTATTGGAATAATAAGCATTCAGTTATGGTGACCTAATTAGGCTTATTTACAGATAAAATGTTAATTGATGCATTTCATAAATTCTAATACAAAAATATGGCTAGTCCATCTTGACCATGTCTATAAATAATATCAGTTAGTTAGTTAAGAATAGGGTGGTTACTTGAACTGTTGTGTGCTTGGATTCATGCATAGAGCATGAGACACAGCCACATCAGAGGGAAAAAGCGCTAACAGAACCGCAATGTAGGGGCTACCCATGAAATGAAATGGAAACGAAATTTATTGATTTATAGTGCCCTTTTAACACATGGGTATAAAAAAAAACACTTTAAAGACACTAAAAACACTTACCCAGACTCCCATGGGCACAGGGTTCACGGTGCTCTCTGCCAGAAAAAAATCCAGAGCGGGAACTGAACCAGGGCCCGCAGGATTCAAAGTCAAATGCTCTAACCACGATGCTAAATGTCCCTCTTATAAATAATGTTGCCTTAAACAAGACAAACATCCACGAAGAAACTTACAGATTCGGGTTGAAGCTCTTGTGTTCAACGTCGCGCTCAAAGGCGGTGAATTTCACCCGGATCGGTTGCCCAGGCAACCAACACTTGCGGTGCTCATTAAAACTTTGCGGTGGAGCATGAATGAAACTAAAAGGACGAACTGACTCCGATGGCGTGCCTGTTAAATTATCATGGCAGTATATATTACTTTCTAGCTTTCCGAACGATACAAATCAAATTTTCTTTATATAGCTTAAATTCAGAGATTAACGTTTCTTTCATGTATACAAGAGTATAGCAACAATATTTCACTAGACAAAAAAACTTGAAACCAGTTTATGTTTATTTATGGCAATTCAATTCCCCACTACGAGAATTATTTTACTATTTTGCTTATGACATTTACCCTGTTGTCGGGGAGCTTAACAGACTTATAGTTCGAGCTCTGTCAAAATTTCTTTTAAAATGAATGTAATAATAACCTATCTAATATGAAACCCACTTCAGCTATCACTTATTCAAAGAGATGAAGACATCCCTGTGCCTAGACCTATTGTATAGATGTGAAAATGTAAAACTCATCTTTCAATTCAACGTATGTCCCAGCAGACGATATATGTTATTACAGCTTTAACTGAGATTTTGAGTACAGTTTCATAAGTTGTATGGATGCTTAGTTTTTACATTTCACTTCTTTTATCAATTTTACGTTGTCAATGTAAAAAGGATGAATAGAATGAATGGGCTTCAGAGGCTGGCAGGAGGCTAAAATAACAACTTTACCAAACCACTACCTACTCCGTATTAATAAACGTAATATTTCTCACAGCAATATGGTTAATATATAGATTTGGGTCATGCTATGGCAAGGCAATGGAAGCAAAAAATTATGTCATTAGATGTCGTTAAGTCCGTTATTAGGCGACCATTATTATAATTACGAACTAGCAAAATAATTACGATTCTAAATGAGTGTTTGAGAACAATTTTCTAGATTATGAATAATTTTCTAGGCATTGGCAATAAAGAAATGCCAAAAACTAGCTCGGTAAAGAAATAGAATGCAAAGAATCGCAAAGGATATAGGATGATGTTCGAATGAACAAAAAAGCAAAGATGCACAACAATTAACGATTAAAAATCCATACCTTTCGCTGTAGACTCCTTTTCCATTTCAAATAATTTGAATTAGTCTTGGGTAATTTGAGGAAAAATACAAAAATGGAAGAAATAATAAAAAAGCTACATTAATATTACGCCGAAAAGCTAAATATTGAAGAGAAGAAATGTCACAATTTGAACAACACAACGTTCAATGCAATGACAAAATGCTTTGATGAAACCATTCCGATATAATTAACAGCAGTGACACTGACCAATAACTAGTGTATATTAGCGCAATTTTCAGGATTATGCTTTCGCATGTAAAAACAAGAATTAAGTGGTTATTAATAAACAATGGGTACGGGGAACAAAGGATTTAGGGTTAGACAGATAGTCGAGTGGTAGTTACGACTTGTGTGTGGTCTAACTATTCTTTTATACAGCGGCTAGTCATAATAATTGGCAACAATGGGGATTAACAATATAAAGAAGTAGCTCCCCCTAAGGTCGTTCGAAATTCAACTGGATATACGAGTAACATACAACATTATGGAATGGCATTGCTAAAGTGATTAGTGGCTGGTCAGTCCGTGGTAATATATCGGGGCCCAGTAAACCCACTCATGCCATTAGCTAATTACATCCATGCAAAAATAGCTAGCAATTTACATACACAGTACAACATAGCAAAAATGCTGACACTGTAGTAAATGAGTTAGATCACCAAGAAACCGTCGAATTATAAAAACTGATTTACGAATTTTAATCAAAAATTAATAATAAATTGACACTGTTGATGGAGATATGGGCTGGACCTTGAGCATTTGGAGACGACTCATATTAGTGTAAACTAGTGTAGGGATGTAAAATTTAAAGGTATTGATTGAGTTGTGCGTAAAATCATATTTACTATTGTACGGAATAGGAGAAAGTATATTCAAGATACAATAACAATAAAATTTACGACAGCAGCAATGAAAAAATTAATAAATTAGGAGTTTACAGATTGCACCTGAAGAAGTATACTTGTATATGAAAGCTTGTGAGCTTATGCTATCATAATCTTAGTCAATAACGTGTTACCTTCACTTTTCGTATTATACAGTCTCTATAGTGCTTATCGCCCTTCCTTGTTGTCATCCCACTGTAAATAGCCATTTAACTATCATGGACTTAGCGGAGAGTTTAACATATGTAGCCGTCTGTAGATATTTGGAACCAATGGCGTGCATTGAAAAAGGTCAATTGTCTGCCCTTTCAGCTCATTTCACCATTCACCCTAATCTCATTCCCCTCGGTCATGTCTATATACACATAACGTTGAAGACAACCCAAGCGTGATTACGGATTGCGGATTTTTTTGACTCCTTCAATATGAGAATTATGTCAAAACCGTCAATTCATAGAGATGGAAACTGTCTAGATATTATATCCTACTGCCTCAAATCATTCAATATTCACGATCTAATTGTAAAACTTTTGCCAGTATCGACCACTACTTAATCACATTTACCATGGATAATATCATAATACTCACTCCTGTTATGGTATAGATCCCCCAAAACAGATACATAGGACCAGAAATATCGACCACACGTCATTTATTTTCGACCTAGATAGTCAGTTACGACATACTGGCACACTCAAGCCAGGTCCCATAGATACAGATAGCATCCTGCGCCATTTGCTAGGGCGGCACACCCTGCTGACCAATGTGACAATGTGCTTGACCAAACTCACTTGCAACATCATGGTTTGATCCTGCCATTGCCAGAGAGAGGCGTGGAGGTCGTAAAGCTGAGGATATCTCTAGGAAATACCCAACCACAGACAACAAACACAAATTCACTCAAGGCACTAAATACACCGCAGCAGTTATGGTTATTAGTTTAGAGAGCCTCGTTAATGTTTTATTGCTAATTTATATGTTCATTATTTTCTGACATTGTTTACTTCGACTTCGGCCATATGAATATGTATGAAATAGCGTATTTATTGATGTAAAGTGCGTTAGACAGCAATGCTATTAGTGTACTTAAAATCAAATATATTTCATTTTGATTTTCATTTCAGTAATTCATGAATCTAAAAGAGTTTAATACAGTAACAAAATATCCGAATCTGAAAACCAAGGGAAACCCTCACAAGGTTCCATACTTTGACATCAACATCCAAAACTAATTATCTCCCAAAAGACATACGCAATGACTAACTCCCACACAAATCACATTATCCATACTAATCTTGATGACAGCATATTATACATTAGCATATTATACAACTTTACCGGAAAACACACCACCAACACTTAAAACACACCACCAACACATACTGCATCACAACCAATCACAGTAGACCCATTCACTAACATACTTAAACCTGTCAAGACAAAAACATGCCAGTTAAACCTGCTCCCTGGAAAAAAACCAAAATAAAAAATGCGATGCTCTTCAAACAGTTCAAACAATCGACATTGGTCAATACGTGGGAAGAACACGCTCTGCCAGAATCTGTTAGCTCTGCAGCATGAACGCTATAGAAGATGAATATCCCTTCTACCTCGTCTATGAAGTACCTACCCCAGTATTTCCGCCGCTGGCCATGCCACAAAAGCTTATTAATTTTTACTATTTACAAGAAAATACTATTACTGCTTAAGAGTATCAAGTAAAGAGGTGTGGGTTGCCGTGTTAACCATATCGTATTATTTTTGTTTAGGCTGACACCAATAATTATATATCCAACAAAACTAGATAGGAACACCTTCCAAATACATAAAATACCTCAGAATATACACCCAATATCCCCACAAAGATGTATCAATTACACAGTTGCATAAGTATGTAATGTAGATCTAATGCGCATATATATATATATATATATATATATATATATATATGTGTGTGTGTGTGTGTGTAAAATGGCATATATTCATATAAATATGTATTGCGCTTGCATACATGGGTATATACGTACATGTATATATTGATGTGTGTAAGTGGTATAATCTACCGGTAAGCGTAAAAATATCTCCGCATATTCTGATATAGATATATATATATATATATCTGTATACACACACTGCCTGTCGTGTAACAATGTGCCGCTCTACAGTAAATACTGCCAGATCACGCCGCTCCTTGAGGAACTCCACTGGTTACCGATACATCTCCGCATCAAGTATATGACGCTGTGTATCAATTATTGCATCGTTGCATGAGATCTTGTGACGTAGTATATATTTGTGTGAATCTTGTCTGTAGATTTTTCATTTTCATTTCACAAACCCGAAGAAGCATATCTGACATATGCGAACGCTTGTTTTTTAATAAACTATAATTAGTCCCAAAGGTGTTGCCTCTACTATTTTTTTCCATCGAGTATAAAGTCATTGTCGTTATGTACAAAGCTCTTCACTGTATTGCGCCATGATATACCAATAGTCTCGTATCATAGTACACACTGTCCAGACCGATCCGATCACTTGACCGACATCTTGTCAACATATACCGCTGCCGTCTCGTGTCCTCTGATCGCCGCTGCTTCTCTAGTCTTGGTCCAAAACTTTGGAACAGTTGACCAATGGCACTAAGATCATCGGATTCATTGTCTCTATTTTAATCCAGGCTAAAAACTCACTAATTTACTAGAGCTTATTTTAAGATATTCAAACTCTTTGTACAACATGACTGACAGGTTTGTAACCTGATTTTAGTAATTTTAAACCACATTATACTTATTGTTATTATTATAAATATGTATATGTGTATATATAGAGGTATATGCAAGTATACCTCTCAGAATTATGATATATTTATAGAACCGTCTCACTTGTATAACTCCCAAAATTCGTACAAGCGGGTGAGGGAAAAAACTACATAGCTAACATATATCACAAATAACATACTTAAACATCTAGATGCTAACTAAAACCTTTTTCACCATCATTAATTTTCTATCATGTAGATATTAATAATATTCTAGAAACATCAGTTCCCCTCCCCTGGGAAAAATGAAAAATGCCCTCATTCAGCCATGAATCAAAAAACCCATAGACAATGTAGATAGACTAAAATCTTACAGGCCTTTATTCAATTTACCGAATGAATCGAAAACCCACAGATGGGTCATAGCAGACCAATTAATCTTACATATCAGCACACATCAGCTATTCACCCCAATGAATCAGCATACTGGAAACATCACAGTGTAGGGACTGCACTAACATACATTGCATATAACATACTTAAACATCTAGACAACAATAAAGGTATCACATTGTTCATCTTAGATCTCTCTTCAGTATTTAACATTATTGACTACAATATATTACTTCACATATTACATGTAATCACTACTTTGAGATTACAGATAAGGCACTTCAAATAATTAAGTCATACCTACATGAGTGCATATTCAGTCTCCATTGACATACTGACATTAGCATCTACGCCTCTCTCTTATGGAGTTCACCAAGGTAGAATTTTAGGATGTATACTATTCACTATGTGAAAAAACCTCTAACACAGATTATTAACACTTTTAACATTAATTCATTAATTACCAACTATATGCAGATGACAAACAATTATGGCTACCTGTTGATCTAGACAATTCATTTGACATAGCACACAAAACTACTATAGTGGAGACATGCTTCGTTGAGATTCAGAGGTGGATGACAGCCTACAAATTACAAATTAATGCAACATAAAACAGAATACTTACTCTTTACATCTAAATCAAGATGCAAACCTATACCTGATATCACACTTACACTTTGCACTGCCCACATCACAGGTCCGAAACCTTGGTGTGATCTTTTACAAACACATAACTCTAGAACAACACATTACCTCGCGTAAACAACAACAGAATCACTAATAAATGCCTTCATTACATGTAAGCTAGATTTCTGTAATACACTTTACTTCAATTTATGTCAAACACTTACAAACAATCTACAAAAAGTACAGAACACAGCAGCAAAAATCATCTTCAAACTTGGGAAATGTACTGCAGCAATTCAAAGATAAATGACGGATTAAAGTGCTTTAATCCGTATCCACCCATGAGGATCAGTGTTGACGTTACACTGAGGTTATTCTCCACCATAAGAAATGACATAAAAACAAGTTATAATATATATATATATTATGATTTATATAGATTTTAATTATATATTTTTGTATATATATTTATTTATATATATATATTCATATTTATTTATATTTATATTTACTCAAGCTTACATAACTAGTTCCTCCTGCCAATGTATTTTTACTGGCTAATTATGTCTGTATTTTTTACTCTAGACAAATATAGATGCTAGCTAAATATTTTCCCCATACATTCAATAAACTGATGAAGCATAGTGTTCATATGATAAAGTTTGTATAAATATATAGACATACAGATTGACGAGGATAACTAATACAACAGGCTTTTGTGCACACCTGACAACTATAGAGGTAGATGAAAGCATTTGTTAATACTTAGTCATTAGAAATAGGCTGATTACCAATGTAATCGTTGTGTAGGCTGTTAAAAATGCTAGCTAATGTGGTTAAAATAAACGGATGAGCCTCGGTTATATGGACTTACATGGAAAGACACCGTGATTAAAAACCACATAGTATGGGCAGACGGTCGACGTTCCTCCATTTACGCCATTGGTTCCAAACACCTACATACAGGTTCCAAACACCTACATACAGGTTCCAAACACCTACATACAGGTTCCAAACACCTACATACAGGTTCCAAACGCCTACATACAGGTTCCAAACGCCTACATACAGGTTCCAAACACCTACACAAAGCCTACATACGTCGAACACTCCGCTCAGTCTTTGATAGTTGATGACTATTTACATCGAGGTGACGAGACTGAGGAGAGGTAACCGCCGTTAGAGACACTCCAGAAAGCAGGTCAAGCGCAACCACGTCAAAGGGAAGAAGGCCTTACATATCCACACTACAACGGCAACTAGACCCCGATGGGCAGATGGGGTTGAAGGCGCTTTTTGCCCCAAAAATGCAATGGCTAGTAGAGTGGCAAAAGAGAAAATTAATCCGGAATCTTCTGGATTCAGTCCAACTATGTAACCACTACGCTAACTGCTAAATACCCCTCCCCACTGGGTCCACATGTCGTCTCCCCCCCCCAACATGCGCTGTGCAATTAATGGAATTAGTCAGTAAGGAGTTAAAATTTCATATACAGTCAAACCTGCCCAAACGGCCTGTATTAAGCGGGCACCTGTCGTAACGGTCACTTCAAATTCTTCCCGACATGTACACTAGTCAAAATGTCGAACCTGGATTGAACAGCCACCTGTCTTAGCGGCCACTTTTTCGTGTTCCCGCGAGTGGCCGCTTAATAGAGGTTTGACTGTACAATATGATTGCACCCGATGAAGTATACTTGTATATGAAAGCTTGTGCTAATCATAATCTTAGTTAGTCAATAAGGTGTTACCTTCACTTTTTGTATCATACGATATGGCTAACACAGCAACTCACACCTCCTTTTTTGAACATCTCTCCATGTAATAAAACTCTCCGTCATCATCGGTCTACAAACATTGGTAGTGTCTCTTCCACCGGCGTCTGCTGATGGTACGGTCTCTCATGGCGCGACCTCTACATTATATGAATCTATCATCTCACTGTACATAATCATCGCATTTCATATAATACGCCGAGGGTGCGATGTGGGTGGGCAGTCTTCAGTCTTTTGGTGCGTGCAACCAGTAGCGTGAATAGTGAATAGACAAAGTAAAACCATCTGTCCAGATTCTTTTTGCACTAGTGACTTCGCACCAATTACTCCATTATGTAACGAACATAGGCACACTCACTCTCGCACACCCGCCCATCTCCCTACCCACATACATATGCACACATACATACTCGCTCAAAATAAATGGAGCTCGTTATTTCAGCGACAAAAACTACAATCTACACTAGCTTTATAAAAGACCGACGATGACCCAATCGACGGCTGAATACCGACGTGATGCCCCATAAATACAAACATACGAGTACAGGCACGAACTCGTATAAATTAGTAAAAGCATATAAATGCATTAGATTAGCACGAAGAAGCTCAAAAACTAAATCAGACACAATCGATTTCCACAACCTTAACGTAAGCGATGATGTAGCGGGATTGCATCTACCCACAAGTGGAATTATTTCCTGCGCGTTTCTCTCAACCAACCATCAATCAACAGCCATCCATTCGTCATCGAGGGCGGTACAGTGGTTACATGTATACCTTTTCATGGGTGAGGTGACAAGTTTAACCCCGCACTAATCAGGGACTGTCCACTGTAGGACATGAATTATGAGGGTAGCTAGCCGTGTCAGTCTTATGGATAGTAACTATGACAGATTGAGAATGACACCCTTTATATAACGTTAATGCGGTAGCCAATGTTCTCTGAATAGCTGAAAAGAAATGCAGATAGAAAACCTATACCTCGGATGGGACTCGAACTTGCGACCTCTAGATAACTGGCCTGGTGCGCTACCCAGTTGGTAGACATCACATGATACCACATCAGAGGTAACGGTTTTTTTCTGTGCATTTTTTTCCAACCTTTTATAGAGGCTGACTGGTTGTATTGATCGCAGGCGTTAATCACCTTATGATACATGGTGTTACTGTGAAAGTTTATGATCAATAAGACTATATAGTTAGTCTATAAAAAGTTGCAACAGTGAATCTGTTTAAGTTGTAGGATATAAACAGCATTTTTGTACCTGACTATTAATTGGTTCTCGATTATGTCATTCGAGGAAATTGTAAGAATTGTAAAACATTATTATTTTTCTCTACAAAATAAAGCATTCCGAAACCCAAATTAGCCATTGCGTGCGTCACATTTCCACTGTTTGTGTCAAAAAAGGAAGAATGAGTTCAACTCGAGGTTTATCCAAATGTCGTTTGAATGAAATCAGAATGTTGAACACCGGCGTAGTAAAATAAACGTTAACTGTGGGTGGTACAATAGTTAGAAATGCGGCTTTCCACGCGAAAGGTTGCGTGGTCAAATAAGGACATGTATATAATTATTTTCCATATCTTTTCCATTCATATACATTGCTGTATTCTTAATTCAAACTGTGGAGGAAAATTTATCTAATTGTCACTTTCCACGAACCATCAAAAGAAGAGTCACCTCACATGAAACAACGCTTATAGTACCTCTTTCAAACAATTGTATATTTATCAAAAGAACTTCGAATACCAAAAATATCACAATACGACTCTCTGTGATATAGACACGTGTATAAATATTGTACGTATTATTATTACTATTACTTCATATCTACCTATGCTATGTTATTGTAAGTATTACTGTGTATCTCAATGAATGTTGAATAAATGGAACAAATATTAAAAAACATGAAATAAGCGACGTGTGGCTGCTGAGTACTGAGTTATAGAGAAAGAATTGTGTTAACCCTTAGCACTCTGTTATCACAGAATTATATTGCAATAGTAATGCAATGTACAATTGTCAGTGTGGTAAGGGTTAAAAGGATGAGAGTATATTTCTTTAGTGTATAATGCCGCGATAGATAACGTAAGTATAACCGACATTCCTTACCAATAAATCAGCAGCGAAATGTCGCCTATGCGATGAGAAAGTCTGCGTCATTAATAAAGAATTATTTGACAAAAACCATGCAAAAAACACTGACGACAACGAGTGGATGACAAAACGAAGATGCAATGAACAGTACCTGGATGCGCTTCAGGGATCCACCACTGTTCACTTACGTCACTCGCCATCCAGCAGGTGATGCTTCAAAATAAGTGAATTTGTTGTTTGAGTTAAAGCCTCCGTTACAGTAATACGGCTCGCGCCGAAACGCTAATTTTCTAATAAACCGTATAAAACCGGCGGTTGACTTGGCAACACACACCCAGTAACGTATTCGCACGGTGCAGATACCGGCAATCGTACGGAGTTCTTCTCGTGCGCTATTAAACGTCGAATCGTATAAAATTCGGCTAAACACTGCCCGTGAGGCGCGAGTTATGGAGTATTAGAAGGCTGTAACGCGTAACACGCGGCATATACAACACACAATGAATAACGGCGACGATAAAATCGTACAATGGTCGGTGGATGTCACCAAGGAGCATTTACAATACCTATTCAACGGGGGTACAAAAACAGCTTAGAGTCATCCGACAATGGAAAACAGTAAATTCTAAAGTAAATTCTAAAATATTAATACCGCAGAGAGTGCAAAATTGGCGCATAAATAAAACAAATTTATCCAAAATACTGAGTGTATGCGACTATGGATAAATTGAATGTACATTTAACTTTTTAATGAAGGCTCAATAATATGTACGTGATAATTAGTAATCAGGTGAAGCTAATGATTTGGATAGGAATAATGTAGGTATAGCAAACAGTAGAATTATAGATTTTTTTATATTCCAACGGCATGAATAACACGCGATACTACATGTGGTCAATACATAAACAACAGTATTATTAACCCTTGACTGAGCCAGATCGTTATATTTGATATGTATTCAGTAATGATGTTTCTAGGCACAGCGGAGCAAGGTTAAAATATTATGGGGAGTATTGATAAAAATGTGAGGTGTTCTAAGTGTGGCCAGGGAGATTTGGGGGAGGGACGATTCTTTCAAAAACATTCGCCATCAGACGTCCCCCTTATCAAAACGACTCGCAATAGAAAAGTACGACAAATATACAACCGAAAGCTGACAGTATGACGGTTATTAAGATATTAAAACGAGTATTGAAAACTATCAAACAAGAAAGTGAAAACTATAATATCACATAAGGTATTGAACGCTATCAACGAAATAGGTATAATGACATTACACAACACAGTATTATACTGCTAGGTGTGTATGTTAATAAAAATAAAGGACTTAATATAAGACAAAATATCATACCTTGGCCAGGGAATGTACGACCTATATACAGAAATAAACGAAAATCCTAGTGAAATACATGGCGAATGCATTTGTAAAATGTCCTAAAATATCTCACGAAATCCGTACATTTATAGATATACTTATATATAATACAGTATACCATATATACGGCTATGTTGTCGATATTAAATGAAGGTAGCTATAAGAGTAGAAGCCGTGCATAGTCGTATAAAGGCCATGAACTTATGTAGATGTAAAAGCTATGACCATTAACAGCGCACTTACGCCTCTAGGCCTGGTCATACACACACACACACAATACTGGACATCTATATGCATAGGATGAACCACGGGTGACACATCTGGTATGACATACAGGAACGTTAACTAAGTGAGAGAGTTCATGTGCATTGCACTAACTAACTACCGAATCAATGGACTCAAAATTGATTAAACGTTTAACCGCTATTTCAGTTAGTAGGTACACACGGTGATATGGACCACTCTCACCGTTGAAAATCATTTTTTTATTATTTTTTTATTAAAAATCAATTACAGTGACTTTCATTAAGGCAACCTAACAATATATACATGCCTGATGGTCACTCTATAACTACCACTATTCTAATATTTACAACAATGAATTCATAAATACATAAATACACAATTCAGTTCTCGATCAAACATAAAAATCACAAGAAAGCCTGAGAAACCATAGTCGAAGGCCTAAACGAGCTACAATAGAAACCAAGTGATACGAATGATAAAACAGAACAAAAAAGATGATTGGATGTAAGGTCTCATTGATACTTACTGGTCACCGCGATTCGAACGGATACTTCTCAATTACGGTGCCGTCCGCCACTTGAATCATCCCCAAATGTCAACCAGGGAATGATAACCCACTACATCACATCAGAATATGCCCAGATACCAAACAGAGATAATTATGCGTTCTATTACCAATCGAAAATGTCACGGACCTTGCAAATATCGAATTCAAATATTCATAACTACTTGTCCAAATACAACGCACGAAATAATCTACTGCGAGAAAGATACAGATACGATAACAACATCCATAAACTAAAAGTACGTCATTCAAAAGCCATTAATATTAAAAGTCAGTTTTGAAAAAGCCAAATGTGGCCAACGAAACTACGATGTGGAATTTAAAAATTTGATTAAAGCAGGCCTAGCGAACAAGAAGCCTGCGGGCCACATCCAGCACGTTTGCTGAATCACTCTGGCCCAGAGGTCAATTAAATTTCACTTTTAAATATGGTCCGTGAATATCTTTTTTATTCGTGTATTGTGTAAACTTAGTCAATTTGAGTTTAGATGTATTTTACAATGTATTGAGATCTTAAGTATAACTTATTTAAGAGCAAATATAAATCTCTTTTGATAAAAAATTATGAATAATATATGAATATCTTGATTGCAATCTCTTTTGTAAATGAATTGTCTATCTACTGTATATTATAATTATATTGTAATCGCATTGTAATTGTACTGTAATTATAGTGTGATTGTATTATTGTTACTGTAATTGCATTTTTATATTAATGTATTGTTATTGTGTTATAATTGTGAATTTTGAAAAGCTATAGCTAAATCCTCTGAAGAAGATACCGGGGGTGATGTGCAATAAGTTTTTACATCGGTCACCTCCCTTTCTCTCGTACATAAAAAGCTACATTATAAAATTAAGTGTACTTAAAACTCATGTTACAGCGATCTCAATAACCATGTAAGCGTGTCACAATTTTTTACGATTTATTGTACATTAATATTAATGAGATTTTTCATTCACTAACTGTTACATTGTGAACATCCAATATTGTAACTATTGTATATGTTGTATTTGAGAAATAAACTTGATTGAATTGAATTGAATAAGTCAAATTTTACATCCTTGATTCAATTAAAAAAACTTTTATCCTCCTCCATTATGAACTAGGATTAAATTTTGAAAAATGTCCCTGTGAAAATGAATGAAGTATTAGGTACTGGATACCAAAAATCGCGTTTCCAATCAGAAATCGGACACCTTGAGTATTTATTTATAGCAGAGCATGATTATCTGATGTCTGGTTTGTGGCGGAATGGTAGCGTGTTCGAAGAAAAGCAATAAAGAAAGATGTAATGAAATATCATTCATTACTATAGCAACTATATCGATGAAGGAAGGGTGGAAAAAATTAATAAGAATACATGTTAAGATTCTGTATAGCGATATGGTCCTCTATTCAACTTTCTTTTATCAACGACAAACCTGAAAGATATGTTTTGAAACTAAACATTCAATTTCGATTTGTGGTCGTGTACAAGGAAATAAATGCAGACTTGATATGTTATTGAAAAGGAGCTTCATTGGAGTTTCGTTGCCATCAAAAAGATTTAAATATGAATCCGTAATAGGGACTTGCACTGCTATTAGTAATTAATAGAATTAAATGTATAAAACTACAGTGGCCCCCGCCTATATAATGAAATCTTCCAATCTGGCCGCCAGGCCCAAAATGGTAAGTCATGCCTCGTTTCAGTGTGCCTAACTGTATTAGTATTAGATGTCATACTAAGTATTAGCCTAGCCATCCAGTACGCTTTGCAGGAACAAAAAATCATCCTATGGCATACTTACTAATAGTTAGGAAACATTTTTGAAGCATTACGGTACTGTGGTTGTGAATAGACTAACAATATTAAATAACTCAAATCATAAAAGAACAAGTGGAATATGGAATCACAAATTCCCACCTTCTAACCAACTCTACCATGCTAGACATCACAGATATAGTGTTAACCGAATGATTCTAGCTAGGTCCACTTATGCGAAATCAGGCTGAAATATGGCAAGTCATGATAGCACTACATCTAATATAATAAAATATATTCATTTATACATTTGTTACAAGCTTTCCATTCATGTTCATGATCATCAACTGTAAAATGAAAATTAATGACGTAATTTATGGACGCACTTTTACATAGAGGCCAACGCCTTTAAGTACATTCACGTATCACGTCAAAAGGGAATAATTTCTAATTAATTGGTATAATAAAAAAATCATGTTTTGATGATTACATTTTCGATTAACTAATATTAAAATGCGCCATTTTTCTCTACGAATGAATGATTGAATAAATAAACAGTAACCACAATTGTCTTACAAAAAATAATACCATTGTGAACTGTCAGTGCGTGACGATTTAACTCGTTAACACATAAATGTGTAGTTTCTATCACTTGATCGGCACTAGTGGTCAAATAAAAAAAAAGAGAGGTAACTTCCCATTAGGTGTAATCCCCTTAGGTCCCCTGTCATTTTAACACCTTCATCTGTCCCCTAAGGTCCCCTGACATATTTAGGCATTTTTGAGCAGAAATCCCCTTAGGTCCATTCTTGGCCCATTAAGTCCCCTGCAGTACATCAAAAACTCCTGTGTTGTGATAGGGGTGCAATTGTCCCTCCTATAACCACCTCTCACTGGTGACGCTGACCAGTGTGTATGACCAAAAGTTGTTACAAATATAAAAATATCATTGTACAAAGACCGACATGAAAGGAAAAAATCAGTATCAATCATCGCTGTTTTTGTATTGCAATCAAAATATCTTCGGGATCAGAGAGATGCGGTGTATCTTAAAATCACGCACACTTCATTGAATGAGTTGAGAAAATCTTCAAAGGTGGTCTAGCTTTCCAGGTGTGTGTATATATATTCACCGTAGCGATGACTATTACTTTGCTATTTTTTTTAACCAGTGTGTGGTATTCTTTGAATTTTCTGTAAAATTTTGAGATTTGTATCGTGATAACGATTATAAAGAAGAGTATAAACTCTTTGTGTCCTCTAGGATAGGCAATGACTGTGCAATTTTGAAAGGATACAGGTATGTACATATTCTCCTATGTATAATGGCCTAAAATCTGTTACTGTTTACATAGTATGTTACTGTTTACATAGTACGAAGCTATTTCTATTGATGGCATATATAATATACATGCATGTATGTTTTTCAGATATCTCCGGAGCTAGTCAATGGGAGAATGTACTTACTAGAAATGCTGCAAGAACAAGAAATCAGACTTGTCATGTTACCTTAATCACATGCGACAACGAAGTTATATCTCATCATTGCGAACACAACCATAGTCCAGATTTGGGGAACGCGTAGTTGAGGAAGCCAAGATGACAGTGGGAAAGCGGGTCCACAAAGAAACTACTCCCATCCCTCAAAAATACAGAGAAGAGTATCGAAAGTACGCAGAAAGAGGATCCGACGGTACGCCGAATATGTGAGATCAACAGCAGCCTTAGAGCCAATTAATGAGATTGACAATGCATGGATTTTGTTGCAAGAAACTTGTGCGCCCTGCGAATCCAAAAAGATCGTCAGTTTAATGACATGCGGTTGGAGACGAAGCACTCTATAGTCGAGAACTGTGGAATTTTTTGTCCAGTGATAAGTCGTGCGTGAACACTTTTGTGGAGTTACGGAATGCGCGGTTCAACAAATTCACACGTCCAAAACCCAACATCGACAAATTTGTTGACGCCTTGAAGAAGGATGAATTGGACAGTCACCCCAAAATCCTCTAAAGGGAGGTGTGTCTGCCCAGGCCAGTCAAGAGGAGAAAGTACGTGACACTTGCGAAGCGTTTAGACGACCTAAATAGTGACTATCAAAAGAATGTTATGTTGAGTTGAGGAAACTTCTGGAGCTTGCAGGACATAAATAACATTTAGATTTACTCTTAAAGATTAGACCATTATTGATCTGTAGAGAGTAAAAGTAAAATAACCTTAAAATGTTAACAAATATACAGTGTTGTAGCTTTAATAGCCATAGTCATGGTCGGCTATCATAGTCTGGGGGATCTATCAATCAACGGGTGGCTAGTGGATTATAGGAGGAACAATAGCACCTCTATCACACCGCTGGAGTAATTGATGTACCGCAGGGGAGCTAACAGGACAAGAATGGACCTAAGGGGATTTCAGCCTAAAAGATGCAAAAATAGATTAGGAGACCTAAGGGGACAGATGAAGGTGTAAAATTGACGCGGAACCTAAGGTGATTGGACCTAATGGGAAATATCTGTTCGAGAGGTCTGTGGCTCGGATTCCATTTTTCCACATCTTCCTCTTACGTACATTACAATATGGAGAAGAAAGGTAGCAAAATCTTTAGAGATTAACTTTACATTCATGGCACAAGCTTTCGATAATATATATAATCTTTTTCAAGTGATATGATTATTTATAATCCAAAATTATTATCTAAAGAATAATGCGGCTATGCCAGGATTTTGTAAATTATAATAATATACGAAAAAAGCAAGTTTTCAATACTGGAGTACTGACTAAGTCTCAATCGATTTTTAATCTATTGATGTGTCCTGAAGTGGATTATTGTGATAATTCGTGAGTTTTGGTAATTTTACAGCAATCCTACGAACACTGATAGTTTTAATTCCTATTTGTCATTTATCTATCATAAAATGGTAATGTATTATGTCTAGTTATGAGTCCCTCGTCTACCTGTAGCCGGTATACAACCTGTGGCATTTGTCAATCAAAAGGAGGTTTGAAAAAAGGTAAAATGTCCAGAACAATATTAGTAGGCTGCGAGTATCAGCCAATAAAGACTCTCGTTTGTGATTTACAATGAAAATTTATGGTAGCTATATTCAGCGTATATACAATACCTTCTACACTCGCATATCACCCCGTCAAAGATGATATCAAGCGTGTACCTATTTTGGAGACGAGTTGACTCCAGCAATCGGGGATAAATGACTTGTTGATGATCAGCACAGAAAAGTCGACCGGTGGGCGTTTTCGACCATGCAACCTTTTTCGTTACGAATCCAGTGCTCCTACCACTCGACTAACTGCTTCCTTGAACCCTGTCAGCTCGTACGGGGCTGGGTAGTGCTTGCCTCTATTTAATGGCATGTTCTGTCAGACACGGTGGTATTTAGGATGGTGACGACACGGTCTCTCGGGCCACTACCCCTCAGCTATCTCATCATCCCTTTCTACATAATCATCATCTACCACAAACTTAACAAGCGCGACATGTATAGGTAGTGTTGGAATCAGGAACTGGTGGCGTGTATGAACAAAAAAAGTCTGGCCAGATTCGGTGGTTTCCGCGACGGTGGTTTACTCACCATAACAAATGAGGCTAATCTCTAGTTTTTAGTGTTCATTCATAAGTGTGTGTTATTTTTTATGTGTATGTGTTATTTTTTATGTGTGTGTGTTATTTTAAAAGTGTCTGTTATTTTATAAGTGTGTGATATTTTATAAGTGTGTTTTATTTTATAAGTGTAATATTTTATAAGTGTGTGATATTTTATAAGTGTGTGTTATTTTATAAGTGTGTTTTATTTTATAAGTGTATGATATTTTATAAGTGTGTGATATTTTATAAGCGTGTGTTATTTTATAAGCGTGTGTTATTTTATAAGTAGGCATTATTTTATAATGCCATATTATAATTATGTGTGTCTTATTTTATATGTCTGTTATTTTCTGACATTGCTTAGGCCATATCAATGTATTTAAACAGTGTATTTATCGATGCAAAGTGTGTTATGTTAGACAGTAATGCTATTAGTGCACTTTAAATCAAATATATTTCCTTTCATAAATTGAGCGACTTTTGTGTTCACTAAAGTATACATATCGGCAAGTTTTGTAAAGGGCCGATGATGGCCCAGATAACCGGTGAACCCCGGGCTGCTACTAGTACATACATACAACATACCGGCTGAATTTTAACCCATCACTCATTAATTCTAACACAAAAGTTTTACGTTAACCTACAATATATATACGTACGATGGTAACCACAAGAGCATTGAGTAGACACACATTATTGTTCGATGTATTTCTATCAGATATTAGTTTTTACGAATGGGGAAGGAAAATCTCTAGTTTGACAGATCGCCTACGTTCGATTTCTGCTCTAAGTTGTTTGACAGCATGGTAGCGTGCAACCAATCAGCATGAAGGGACTCCACGTAGAATGTAGATAGACAACTTCCACGTGATGCATGTGGCGAACCAAACCGCGAGAGTGATTTAAAAATAAACGAGAATAGAGTTAGAAGCTGGTTGAACGAGATGTTTTCATCGCATCACACAGAGGAACATCCGAGTCGAGAATAAAGCGGTATCTTTTTAGTGTCGTCTGGTGGTACTTTTTGAGCAATTGAGCAGATTTTATTGAGCAGACGTCACTTTGCTAGTATAGCCCTACTCAATATAATGAAATACGCATGTGAACATCAATTAACTTTAAAAACAATTTCAACACGATTTTCCACTACTGAAATTTCTGTGTTGGGAGAATGCGAGTAGTTTTTAGAAGTTACACGTAACAAAATAACAAAACAGAGAAACTGTTTTTCTCGGACGTACCTGAAAAATCGATGGGAGTGGCTGGTTCGCTCCCAAACTCCGGAAAATTCAACGCAAGAACGTCATAATCCGTTTCATCGCTGACACCCGAGAACGTTCTGAGGAACCGCAGCGATGTATTGCCGGGCGCGCGGTCGGCTGCCATCCTCCGTTACCACGGCAACTGAGGACTCGCACTACCCACGCAGTGGTGGCGTAGTACAAGTGGCATTTATGCCAATATTAACTGCAAACAAAGGCACCAACATAATCGAAAAGCCTTGTTTCATAAAAAAATATCGTATAGTAGCAACAATCAAACGTGACGTAAACTAGATGGGGATTCCCAGAAACATAGCGAATGATACAACAATTGTACTAGAGATAAGCTATTTTTACATTACATAAATAAGAAATGAAATGTGTATTGTGGATTACACGTTTGCTTCTGTTCGTGCTTATTTATAGACATGCTTGTCACATTTAAAATTGCAATTATTTCTACATTTTTCTTAAAAATAATTACGCATATGCAGAATGGCATGTTTATATTATCAAGTTTCATCTCTATTTCTGCACGCGATCGGGGAAACGAGGGGGCAGTCGTATAAACATAGATAACATAAAATAGTGATGGATCGATGAACTATAACAAGATCTTCATAAGTTGGAGAGAAATGCACAGGAAAAACCTATACCCCTGATGGGATCATCACTCTGATGGTTTTTTCCTGTGCATTTCTCTCCAACTATTTATGGAACCACATTGGCTATCCTAATTAACATCGAAGATCTTCACAAGTAAGATTTGACCTGTGACCAGATTTAACCTGGTTACTGGTTCAATGACCACTCCACACTCCGTAGTATTTAAGATGTCAATACCAGTGCAAGTTACCTTAGAAAAGATGACCTTTGGTCAAATGTGTAAACCTGCATAATACATATGATTTTTTAATGTATTCCTCGAACCAATTCTACCGGGTCTACTCCCCTCGTTGAAAGGTATAATAATAATAATAAATAGGTTACTTAATATCACGCTCTATGCCACAAGAAAATGAAAATATAGTGATAGAATAGGTTGCAGTAGGCAAAAATTAGATAATGTAACTAACATGATATATTTTTTAGAGCAAGTAAAAATACGAATCCGCCAAGTGTTTTCAATTGGTGCAGCAAGAATGACCAGTTGACCAATAATGTCATGTACCATGCAATAGCTGTGATAGGTCTAGCACGCCAGTCGTGTAGTAGTTAGGAGCGCAGTTTCTCAGGTCAGGTTGTGAGTTCAAATTCGCATAAACTGGACTTTTTTCTGTACCTTTCAGTGGATGAAACAGAAATACACAAGATTTTTGGGCTTGAATATTTGAAGAGGTTGGTATTGAAGAGGATTGACTGAAAACTGGCTTCCCTTTTCAACAAGCTGATCATAATTACCCGCTACGATACATTACAGCGCCGTGAGAAAATCCATGTAGATTTCGATTAATCCAATTGATTAATTCATTAATTGTAATAGGTCCGCATTATTGAATCCAGTGGGAAAACACTTATTTCAAATACTGACAAGGGTAGACAATCCAGTACTTAAGTAGTATTTGCCTCTACATCTGTAAAAAACCGATTCAGAAAAGCGATTTTCTGTGACAGAATGATCAAATAACCGAGTTGTAAAATCAACATCAGGAGGGGTGAAGGCCTGCCATAATCACGCTGGATGTCAAGGGAGTTTTCATAAAAATACCACGTGCTGACTAGAACGCAATGTCACAAACAGTGACATATGCCCGTGGTACAATATACACCATGAGCGAAAATGAGATTTTCGGAAACCTTTAACAATTATTTCAAGATATACCTAGTTTCCAACAGACTCGAGAAATGATAAGCTTACAATAACAACTCGCATAATATACATTATTATCGATATATTATATTTTATGGGAGATCCCTAATTGATTTTGAGTAGTATATTTCAAATTGTATATGTCTAAAAATGTTACCTTAAAGTGCTAATTGGTATCTGCGAGATTTTTCTCAGAAACACAGTGGACTTAAAAACACGAGTTAATTTTACACAATAAACATAAGAATCTATCTATTACAAATATCATCATTACAATACATATTTTTCAGCCATGATACATACAGCTATGTATAAAAATAGACGCTCAAAAATACAGTAGCAATGACAGTTTGATAACCTCAGTGAGTCATAAATAACGATAATTACATTTCACCTGACAATCATCCAAATTAGCAGTATTTGTAATAACAGTAACGGATTTTTGCATTAAAAATCCTATAAATCTGTATTTTGTTGTACAGAAGCCTGAGAGTGAGGGCGGGGAGGAACGCAACAGGTGGATAAATTTATATAAGCCGTAATAAACTAATTACAAATAGATAACTAACTTATAATCTAGACAAAGGTGATTAGAAAACGGGAATTAATGACGTTAGATAATCATTAATCAGACACAAATAGTGAAATAAGGTTTAATTTTAAAGGAGAGGGTTACACCTGAACCAAGAGCTCCTGCACTTGTGTTCACGTATGTTGTATCATTTCCTGTTATAATCATATG
>WURV02053676.1:0-21796 GCA_011762755.2 Epimenia babai | reverse complement strand
ATCAGGGGTATAGGTTTTTTCCTGTGCATTTCTCTCCAACTATTTATGGAACCACATTGGCTATCCTAATTAACATCCCTTAACATTCTTCACTCCCCTAACATCCTTCACTCCCCTAACATTCTTCACTCCCCTAACATCCTTCACTCCCCTAACATTCTTCACTCCCCTAACATTCTTCACTCCCCTAGCATTCTTCACTCCCCTAACATCCTTCACTCCCCTAACATTCTTCACTCCCCAACACTTTTCTCCCTCCAACATTCTTCACTCCTGTTAACATTCTGCACCTTCCCCCTAACATTTCGCCCCTCAACATTCTTAAGTTTCTCACTACATCCTCTGCTCCGAGACATCAACTCACCACAGACTCAACTTGCTCACAAACACAGACCATAATCAGCCGCGTTACGAACTTCTCGTACACATAAGTCATTGAGAAAACATAAAAAACATCGTAAAAGACATCGTAAAAAACATCGTGTAATTCCGGAAAAATGACCTAATCAGCACTTGACAATCTGCAGCGATTTCTAATGATTATATACACGGATCGTTAAATGCGCGATGCGTTGTGTGAGTATTTACAGCGGCCGTCATCATCTACGTCTTCATGGGTTCTGCAGCTGATTCACTTTTGCCTTGCTTTTCCAGTTCAGCTCTGAAAAACCCATAACAATGCATGTTATGTGTGTATGTGTGTGTGTGTGTGTGTGTGTAGAGCACCAGAAAAGTGAAAATTTTAAATTATGTGATCTCAAGTAATTTGAGAATTTAGTTTTCAAATTGTTCTTATGGAAAAAATATGATGAGGAAAAAATTATCTCTGAAGTATAACAATTATCCATATGCTTAATAAATTGAAAATGATACCATTGTGATGTTCGACCACATCTAACATAGATCTGTAGTTACCAACAACAGCACATTACTAGCTTAATCATGTATGAAATAACACAGCAAATAAATCAAATAACCTGAGTTGCTTGGAAAAGTCATCCTCAATATTGTCGTCATCCCAATTGTCTTCCCATACATTCACGTCATCTTCATCCTGGTCAGACTCGTTCCAATCTATAAATTGAAGATGAAAATAGAAAACCTCCATAACAGACCCAATAAATTGTTACATAAATAAAAGCAACCGCTAATAGGCTAGGCAAGGCTAATAACCGCAAATTTACATTATGTTCCTTATATTTCGTTTGTCACGCACTTGGGTCTACTAAACTACATTACGCGTTGTTTTTCTAACTTTTGCAAACACCCATCGCTAAAAAAGTTTTACATCCCGGTGAATAACAAGACTTATGAAAAGATATACTTACGAAATAGATACGAAAAAATGTATTAGTATCTAAATTGTGTTCGTTAGTCACAAGTACAACACTCGGCCCTGCCACAGCTTAGGGACGATAAAACATTTGATAAATAACCACTCGATCAATGTACACTGGTTCGAATTCTCTAAAAAGTATAGTATATCAATACCCTCGGCTGGAAATTCTTCGAATTCATCATCCTCTTCTAATAAACCTAAATCGGGCTTTTTATCAGATTTTTGCTGACTTTTATCGCCTGCCTCCGCCATGCTGAAAACTAATGGGAGATAAGTCGGTAAACTCAATGGTGAGATTCGTCCAATAACAGAAACATCAAATCCGTATACGGATAAATCGCGTTTAAAATTTGTCTTGGAAAACATTAAATATGCGTTTCAACGAATAATATATAGGTGGCTTGCAATTATTTGATTCTTTCCATCCACTGTGTATTCTGACGATGTCCCTTAACTATGTTTGATCTCAATCTCATTTTATACTTTCAAATTTCCTTTGTTAACGTTTTCTGAAGTCAGACAATACTTTGAGTCTCCTATAAATATACCATCATTTTCTGGCGACCTATAGCTCGTCTCCCACCTATTTGTCCAGATACCATCAAGTTTTCTATGCTGTTTGTGATCATAACGTGGCCTAGAAAAGACATCTTTCGTGATTTAATCTTCTGAATTAATTGTCGTTCAACATTAGCCTTTATGTGCATTTGATAATTCAGCCACCCATGGTATCTTCAAGATTCTTCTCAAAAACTACATTTCCGTTGCCTCAAGCCTTTTCTGCATCACGTTGGATATGATACACATGTTTCACACCCATAGAGTAGTACAGACTGGATGCAACGCGCGAGAATGCCGAGTTTTATCGCCGTGGTAACCTGAAATGCTTTATAAGCACTTATTTCTCGCTATACGGCGTTTGATTTCGTAATCACATCTCCCATGCAATATTATGCTCCCGGGATAATTTAAATCATTGAATTGCGTGATTGCTTCCTGACTGGCTTTGAAATGGTCATTGGCAATGTTTTCTCTGTTTTAAGTTGCAGTCGGAAAAACTTGGAAAGAAATGCACAGAAAGAACCTACACCTCCTATGGGACTCGAACCCACGACCTCCAAATAAGCGGTCTGGTGCTCTACCAACTGAACTACCGGGGCAAGCTTTCTCCTGCGCGTTTAGGTATTTGACACGGTTTTTAAGAACCACTGATATTTAAAGTCCGTACATCATGCCAGCGATATACACAGATATCTGTAACAAGCATGATGGACTGTACATTGGCTGATTTTTGCTGTGTTTTCTATATTACGGTGATGTTAATGGGGGGAACCAATGTGGTTCTTTGAATAGAGGGACAGAAATGCACAGAAAAAAACCTACACCTCTGATGGGACTCGAACCTCCAGATAAGCGGTTGGTAGAGCACCAATACGCTCGAGTATTTTTGTTTTACTTGTGACGGTCATAGCAGTGTTTACGTACTCGGTGTTTACAATAATACATTTGACCCAATTTCTTAATAGGGCACATTAAGATTCCAAGGTCACAAATACGTATTGACAAATTCTATTGGTTACAAATTCTGTCATGTTTCGGGATGATTCTCTATAAAGCAATCTAACATTCTATATAACACCCGTTACTATTGCTGCTTAGTGTCTAATATTTCTAAGTTGTTGATTAAAAAGCTGAAGAATTAATTGTTTCCTATCATTATTTGAGATAGAGTTTCTTACACTGACTATTCGTACGTTTCGGCATATTTTCTTGTATTGAATTAAAGAATAACTTTACAGCATTACTTCAGTTAATCAGAATAAGCAATATTTAATCATTAAATGTCAACCATCAAACTCAATAAAAACATCGAACTGTCAATATCTCTCATACATAAAAAGAAGCCTCAAGACGTTCACCTGAAAAAAAAGAGAAAAAGACAAAGCAAGAGGCCAAGAAGGCCACCTTGATATCAGAACGAGAAGACAATAAGGAGACTGCCTGACATAAAGAACAAAGAAGCCAAAGAGACCTGAAGGTACCCATTAAGATACTGAAACAAGAAAATACAGATTTGTGGAAAAACCTTGGCTGAAATCACATCTAATTGCCTAAATAAAGATGCCATAAACAAATCTGAATGAGACTTACACAGACAATATCTGCAAAATGGGCGACCTTTGCATTAAGTGGACATGGACATAAAGATTTAAAAAGTCGATAGAAATTACCCCCCTTTGCTCCCATGACGAGATGCTGAACAAATCTGTAAGATTAATCCAAGGCAATATCTGCAAAATAGCAGACCTCCGCGATAAGTGGTTCTTGAGAAGTTTGTTTAAGAAAAAATACGAACATGGGCAAATCCTCCCCCTAGCTGCAATGCCGATACCATTAACGAATGTTGAACAGACCAACCCAATGACAATACCTGCCGAATAGCAGACCTCTGTGATAAGCAATTCTTGAGATTTTTATGAAAAATACGAACATCGGCAAAAGTTACCTCCCCTAGCTCCGATGACGATACCATGAGCACATCTAGAAGAGACCATAATCACAAATAGTACACAGATATCTTCTTATAGTGGAGTTGCACTTATTAGTTAACATCATTGTAACAATATATTAATTATATTGTACATTTAATTGGCTCTTTAATTGCATGGAAGTAAACTTTGTTGGCGCCAGTGGTGTAGTGGTTAGAAGTACTGCCTTTCATGCAAGAGGTCGCAAGTTCGAACCAGCATAAACCAGGAATTTTCTCCCGTGCATCCCACAATAGGAAATGATCAAGATTTTCGTGCTGAAATATCGAGAAAGATTTGTCGTGGAATGGGTTATTATAAATATATCTTAGGGATGTAACTGGGCCATGTTGTACGTGCGACTGACATTTAATTATAAAGTAGCACCAAAACTCGCCTTTACCTTTAGACTGTTGATCAAGTTGATGCAAATATAGATCACTGAGTGGCATATCTAGTGGAATGAATGGTTTACATTGGAATGATGCTGTGTGAAGACCACCGTGCTATACATGTAACAAAATCCTCCACTGCTACTTCAAGAATACAGGCTGGGCATGGACAAAGTATACTGCATAGTGATACACAGTGCAAAATGATTTTAATTTTAATTTCAACATTCTTTATGGTAATTAGAGGAGACTGACTGCTACCATCAACAGCCTTTACACAAAATGAAAATTTTATAGAAATGTGTAATAACTTAGGTCAAGATGCAGCGACGGATGTAATGCGCAATATTTATGATGACAAGCAGGTCTTCAGCGAAAGATTTTTTAGGTAAATTACAGATCTCGGCAGAAATTACAAACATCGGTAAAAAATTACCTCCCCTTGCTAAGATGACAATACCCCGAACAAATATTATTACGACCAACCCAAGGTCAATATACGCCAAATTGCAAACCTTGGGATAAACGGTTTTGACAAAATATGTTTCACGAAAATGTTAACATCGGATAGACGGACGACAAACAATGTCCAATTAGAATAGCGCACCGTGTATATGCTCCGGTGAGCTCATACTATCATAATATTAAAACTACTTTTAAGTAAAGGGAAACAACTCATTTATATGGTTTACTTGATAATATATTCTTTTTGCAATATAGCCACAGTATAACATTCTAATCAAAAACATAATCACCCTGGGGTGAAATTGTCAGTTGAATGGTTTGAGCTTTGATTTTTCTGCGAGGGGCCAGTGTTAATATTCATATATGAAATGCGCAGAATTCTTTGCTTGTAATATCGGTAAAGTTTCATATTTGAATTTGTTATATTGCTGAGCGTATTATATTAGAAATACTTTGCAAGTGACATCGATATTAACACCGTCGATGAGGTAGCGGGGAAGCGTGACTATTTATTTAGATTCATTGACATCCAAGATTTTTTCCACAAATCGATTACTGACCAAAGCTTATAGCAGATACAAAACGGGGGCCTATCTCGTTTCTGGAGAAATACTAAATAAATAAGTACCAAATAATAATAATAATAATAATAATCCATTTGTTTTGGAGGCGCCCTAATAACTAGTATGTCTCTAAAGTGCCTATTTGCATTTCGTGTGATAACGAATTATATTGCTTAACACAACAGAATGTACATATAAGTTGAATCATAGCCTAACACCCATTAAATGAAATGGAATGAAATTCTATTTGATTTCTAGTGCCCTTCCAACACGTGGCAATCAAAGACACAGTAAAGTCAAGTAATGATAGGAAAAAAGTTGACGTATGTATAACATTTATCCACGGCAAGTATAAACTAATGAAAGCTGTTAGATGCGGTTAAAGAGTAACCATTATTTACCAGTCACCGCTTAAGCGTTCATGCAATACCATCAAAGGTAAATATCACCCGTTGTACCGACAATATCGTGTGTTTACGTACTTTATGGTTGGGGTACTCTATCCAACTCTTACCGTGTATACTCGCCTATAAGACGGTTTTTAAAGACAAAATTTCAATCCTTAAAGTCTAACACCCCCCCCCCCTGTCTTACAGGCGGGTCAATAAAAATAAAAAAAATTTCGGCATTAAAAATATACTGATACGTACCATCAGACGTCTTTCTGTTGCATAGGCCTTATATTAATATTACTACAATAAAAAATATAATCAACACATTTTGCGTTCATCACATTTATTAGAATACAATATAGGGTTAAGTTTCCCATCCAAATTATAATGGCGGCCGATCGCCGTGAATGAGCGAAGAAGGGGTAGCACCCTCAAACTCCACCTTATAGGTGGGTCAGGAGCCAAACCACGATTTCGTCCGCAAAAGTTGGGGGGGGGGGTCGACTTATAGGCGAGTATTTACGGTATATATGTATACGATGTACCAAATATCGTTACGACACAACTGACCATTGGTCAGAAATGGGAGAGTCATTCTATGATTCTCACCCCTTAACTACGCATCTCTCTTGCAATGACGCGAAAGAGAAAAAAAATTAATGTACATCCCACGCAGATGTCTGTTAACCCTTACCACACTGGCAACCGTATATCACATTACTATAGCAATACAATTCTGTGACAATAGAGTGCTGAGGGTTAACTTGGATGCCGTAAAAAACACCGCTGATCTCAACTAAAATTTCACTTCTGTCGCACTAGAGCGCGATAAGATTATCAACAATCGGTGACATCACGATATAACGCCGTAAAAAAAAATGCTGATTAAAGTGTACACGGTATTAAATTAAGTTTTTTTGGGCAATAGGATCACATCAGCTAAGGTCAATTAGAGGTCATCATTCGATGACCTTGACACTCGGCGCTTCCAGTTGTAGCGATAAGCGACCTCCTGACTACGTATTCTGTTTTCTTCACTCACTGCATCGGACGTATCGCCCTGGGCAGAAATGACACGATCATCACCAGCGGGACACACAGGTCATACGATAATGATTGCCTTTGGGCATAAATCGTAATTTAACATCAATTGCGAATAGAAATCACCCAGTCACTATGGTAGAAAATGGCACCATTTTCATCGATACGTGGACAGAAATCACGCAGTTATCGAATTATCAAATATTAGTGTTTCAGCAAACCTAAATAGGTTACTAGTAAGTCACTAATTAGTCATGATTATCAGATTACTAAAAAGTTCCTAATTAGCGACTAATTAGTGATGATCATCAGGTTACTATAAAGTTCCAAATTACTGACTGATTAGTCATGATTATCAGGTTACTATAAAGTTCCAAATTACTGACTAATTAGTCATGATTATCTTGTTACTAAAAAGTTCCTAATTACTGACTAATTGGTCATGATTATTAGATTAAAAGTTCCAAATTACAGACTAATTAGTCATGATTATCAGACTAAAAGTTCCAAATTACTGACTAATTAGTCATGATTATCAGGTTACTAAGAAGTTCCAAATTAGTGACTAATTAGTCATGATTATCAGGTTACTAAGAAGTTCCAAATTAGTGACTAATTAGTCATGTTTATCGGGTTACTAAGAAGTTCCAAATTAGTGACTAATTAGTCATGATTATCAGGTTACTAATAATTAGTGACTAATTAGTCATGATTATCAGGTTACTAAGAAGTTCCTAATTAGTGACTAATTAGTCATGTTTATCAGGTTACTAAGAAGTTCCTAATTAGTGACTAATTAGTCATGTTTATCAGGTTACTGAAATGTTCTACATGAGTGACTAATCGATTCCTAATTCACCTAATAAAACCGAACTTACCAAGAGCGCGCGAATAACATTTTTGATTTGGTTATTGCCAATGCCAGTGACCGACTTCACTTCGCCGTTGTTGATTATGTGGGCACTCACTATTTCCACCTTGATGTCATTCCCTGTGAGGAGAAATTCATAAACGTCACTGACTACCGGTGTAACGTCGACTAAATAATCATCGTGCCAGAAAAATATCTGCTATTGTTTGAACTTTATTATCGTTAATTTTTGTTAATTTCAGCTAACTTTAACCCGATATGTTTTATTACTTTGTGTTTATATATATATATATGAGACCCGCCATGTCAAAATCAGTCAAAAATCCCCAAATCAGTAAAATGCTAACAATACATTACAACATGAAAAATATGGAATTTTGATTTTTTTTCCATTTTAGGGTACTTCAGTCATTAAACATTCATAAAAATCATCGTTTTCTCAATATTAAGTTTCTCCACTGTGATGTATATATTTGCCGATATTATTGTTACCTCTTAGTGGATTATTATGATTTTAGTAGCATTGGAAAGCTGCTCTCATTCTCTCTCCAGACATGTATAAGTCACTAAATTGACAAATTGCGACTTTAGACTGATTTTGACATGGTGGGTCTCATATATATATATAAGATTAACAACAATTTGAATTTGAAATGAAACGTTATCAATGAGCACTTGGTCAGTGACACATGATTTCATATCTGGTTGTGTCTTTTATCCGTACAATATCTCTAGCCGTGTCATTTTGGCATCATTTGTATAAAGCCGTATGTATTTCGATGTCTGTATTGTAATACTTTATCTACTTCTTATACAGCTGGAATATTTCCAATGCAATATGGAACCATTTTGAATTGTGGAAATGTTTCCGCATATAGTCGCCATATCAGAATTATATGGTAATTTTGATAAGATTTAGAAGAAAATAAAGCACTGAATGTAACATGTCGCGGTCAATGTTACCGTACGGAATGTGTACGTAATGAAACTCAAGTCACACGATGAAATTTGTGTTTATACTTTGCCAACATTGGTTTTTTAAATGTAAGTAGAGTGCTTTGTGTTATTTTACATTTGACTGATAACTGTTTCGTGAATTAGTGTCAACAATGTGTACAATGTTTCGCAATATCTCGTATAAATTTTTCGTAACCTAATAGTTATTTATGAGCGTTGTATGATATCCATATTCTTTATGTACAGACATTTGACCAGTCCGTATCCGTATGCCACATATATATTCACACTATCGCTGCCCCGGCCCCCGAGATAATTTCAATAGCGTTATAAGCTAATTATTAAATTTCCTGCATTAATGATGGAATGCAACATTTAAAGAGAATAATTATAATACATGAAATGGGTTGAGGTGAATAGCGTCCAGTTACATTAACCCCCTCCTAGGTCCTAGATCGTTTTATTTGGTGTATGCCTAACTACAGTGTTAACTTAAGAGGTGGGAACAGTGACACATTATGGGTTTCATACATTTTGAATTTTCACATTTTTCCATTTATGAAATTGAGAACAAACCCTAGTGTTAATGTTTCCCCCACGCCATATCTGTATTGTACATAAACTAGTGATATTGCATTTCCAGCGGGTTTGTAGATTTTTGTATGTGTATTAAGAACTGCGTAAAGGGGTTAAGGAAGTGGTCAGCAAGCTGTGATTCCAATAACATCACTTAATCCTTTCATTATTAAATTTCAAGTGTCCATTCATCCAGTTTCTAATTCAAACATCTAACATTGAATTGCATTCATAAACGTTTCAACTTAAGCTGTAGAAGGTGAATGGGTTGTTGACCACTGAACTTAGTCATCACTGTCAATATTTCCTTCATAGTATCACTTGCAGCATTACCAATTGATTTTATACAGCTCTTATACTACTACTACTCTGTACATCTCCAGCCCACATCGCTCAGAAGTTGAAGACTTGCAATGTCACCTTTTGATTCCTAACCTAGATATGTGACTCCCATAGCCCCAGGTGTCAATACTAAAACTTGTGTTCTTCCTGCTAAATTAGAACACAAATGTACCCAGTTGCCCCAAAAAAAAAAAACTCCAATATCCCATTCTCTGTCAAATACCATTTATTGCATTAGGATTGTTGGGACAGGTGGTATAGTGGTTAGAGTGCATGCCTCGTATGCCAGAGGTTGTGGGTTCAATTCCCACCTACATGGCACTTTTATAATAAATATCACCTGTGGTGTTTGTACTGGTGAAACGCCTTCCACCCTCTATACCAGCTCTCATTCATGAGTACGAATGAAATACCCCGAATCGCACTATCTCGATGCAACATTTGCTCAGCATGGCGGATAGTGCAGTCACTAGACAAGGTGACCCCAGGTAACAATAGGTGGGCTTTTTTTCCACCGTTACTATTGGGCGAACCTTGCCTAGGCCACATACCTGTGATGTGGGGGCATTTTGCTCCAGTCACAATTCAATGCATGCGACCACAAGAGCAGAGGGGGTAACATAAGTTAAGAATAAATCAAATACATTTATCCAGCCTGTATCTCAGTGTTGTATTTAAAATCACTTTTTTTGCGAATACACATTATACCATACAAACATTTTGTTCTTTTGCACTTAACAGATTTTCTAATGCTGTGCTGCTATGGGCAGTTATTACTTACAACTTATAGAGACGTCACCACAGTCTCAATTTTTTTTTTTGTATTTTTTTTCTTCCGTGGCTGTTTTATCTCAATGCCTAATGTGGCACAAGCCTCAGCACTCGATAATTGATAAACATTGTAGAGGGTGTCATTGACTGTGGCGATGCCTCTTGTACTGGTGTGTCAATCAGAATCATCAGTTAAGATGTACAGATAATCCACTACGATAGTTTTAGATATCATGAGTACTCAGTTCCCCATACATCCTCAATGACTTGGGACAGGCCGACCTCCTGTAGAGCTACTTTGAGAACTCCCTGAGTTGCCCGATCACCATCATTGTCCTGAAAGTAACATATTAAGAGCATCAGAGGTTATCTATGGACATGCTGCTGTAGTCTTGCATCGATATGCTGTATCTCAGGCAATAACATTCTGAGATGGATATAGGTTCAGACAAGTAAATAGGTGCGCGAAATAATGCATTTTGTAGTAAATATAAAGAAGCATCGGGAGTTATCTATGGACATGCTGTATTTAAGGCAATGACGTTCTGATATGGATTTAGGTTCGTCACATTTTAAGTAATGCAATTTGTAGTAAATAAAAGGAAGGATCTGAGGAAGCGTCTCCAAGCTCAGTAAATCACCAAAGAAATTCTAAAGTTGCGATCCTTCGTAAGTCGACACTCACAATCCAGACAGCGAGCAGTCGCTGAGCCTGCTTCTGGACATCGGCATCCTCGTTCTCCAAGTAAGCTATCTCGTCTTCGTTAAAGTTGAGTTCTGTCGCCAAACGTTTCCAGTCGGGACCGAGTTTCTCAGCCACGAGTTCCATGCACTCCTTGCTCACCGTGTCATTGCTCTTGTCTGTAGCCGGTACCAAACGCAATTATACATCGATGTGTGGGTTGCCGTGTTAGCCACGAAAATACAAACGTAACACCTTGTTGACTATCCATATAAGGATTAACACGAGATTTCGTATATTAAGTATACTTCATCGGGTGCAATGAGTGGGCGGAGGTGGCACACAGAGTAAATACTCGACGAAAATCACGCTGTAGCGATAAAGAACATGATCAAAGCTACGACTGTGTTCATACACCTCCCCACTCCAGACACTGCCTTTATTGTGTCCTCCGATCATTGTAGTTAGAGTGATTTTGGTCAAGTATGTAATCCGTGTGCCACCGCCCAGTCATTGCACCTGATGTATACTTGATATACGAAAGTTTGTGTTAATCTCTTTATAGTTAGTCAGCAAGGTATTTTTGTTTGTAAATTCAATTATATTATAATAATAATACATTTGTTTTGGAGGCACCCTAATAACTAGTATGTCTCTAAGGCGCCTATATATATATTTCGTGTGATAACTAATTATATTGTATAACACAATAGTAAGTAAATACAAGTGAATCATTGCCTAACACAATAGTTAAATGAAATGAAATGAATTAAATAATTATATTGCATAACACGATAAAAAATAACATTCATATCCTAATCATCTATTAAATCATAGCCTAACACCATCATTTTGTGAAATGGAATGAAATTCTATTAGATTTTAAGTGCCATCCCAATAACATGTCAATCAAAGACTCCTCACAAATTTGTGGTTACTATGACTAAAAGTATAGACTTCCACCCTTTCATATGACTGTGTTTGTCTAGTCTCTGTGGTACTGACCTCTCCGCTCTTTATTGGTAAATAATCACAAAACTATCACAAATTCATTGGAGTGTAAAACGAAAGGTAAAGGTAACACGTTAAAGGCTAACTGAGATAATTATTCACACGAGCTTTCATCTACAAGTATACCGAGTCAGGTGTAATCTTAGTATCTTATTGATCTAAGTATACCTGTCTACAAAAAGCTTGTGTGAATCGTTATCTCAGGTAACCTATGGCTATAGGGCATTACGTTTTCGTTTTAAACAGTACGGCCAACACACCGTCCCATATCTCTATTACTGGAGGGTGCGATCTCTCCGGCTCAGAAATTGCGTTTGGTGTAAGGTACGAGAATCTATCAACGCCACAAACCATGACTTGATCGAGAAGGGCGTTGGTCTGCGCGGGCGACGCATTCGTCACTGCGTACTTGGTGTCGAGGAGAGCGAGGGTGTGGTGCAGCCATTCGCCGCAGATCTCGACCTCCTTGTAGAAGTCTTGGTAAGCCGTGAGATGGTTGAGGTGCGTGTCGAACAACATGGCGGTCTGCAGGATCCACGAGTACTGCGACTGCATCGCTCCCAGAAATACCTGAGTGAACGATAAGTCAGGAACGAGACGTGACCTTTATAAACTGTACATTATCCATGGATACAAGCCAGATTGAGAAAGGTTTCTATTTATGTTACTATAAATTGAATAGGCGTACCATGAAGATATCAATTCTTCGATTTTCAAAGTGTGATTGGCATTTACTACCATAAATAACTGGAGAAGAATGCACAGGTAAAAACTTATACCTCCGATGGGACTGGGTGTAGGTTCTTTCCTCTGCATTCTTCTCCAGCTATTAAAGAACCATATTGGCTACCATTAATAACGCAGCACTAAAAATTGACTTCTCTATTTTTCCTCTTTAACCCTTACCACACTGACAACTCTACATCACATTCCTATAGCAATGCAATTCTGTGACAACAGCGTGCTAAGGGTTAATGCTATAATAATAAGAATCTAGACTAATAGAATGCGTAATGTTCAACTGAGTACCACGTAAAGTTGAAATGTTACCTCGACAATGTTGGATGCTGGATGTTGGTAAGTGACCAACACTTCACCCTTCTCCTGCACCTCATTAAAATGAGCTTCTCGCGACTCGAATTCCTTGAGGGATTCCTGCAAGTGACGAACAAATGCGACGATAATGACATAGACGTGTTGAGGATTCTAAGGACCCACCCTTGTAGGATTGTATTGACTATCTACTGGCGGCATACCAGTATTAGTGTAAATATCAGAACTACTGCGACAAATATGAAGTAATTAAACATTTAAAAAGTGCGAGGGATCGTGAAATTCAATACAATACCTTCGACACTCCCATATCACTCGTCAAAGACGATAACAAGGTCTAACTATTTTTGAGACGGGTTTTCTCCAGCAATCGGAGATGAATCACTTGCTGAGGATCATCGCAGAAAAGTCAAGTGGTGGGTGGTTTTGAACCCGCGACCCTTTGGTTATGAGGGTCCAGTGGTCTGCTGAAGACTAACTGCTTCCCCATTAATTATTATTGCGGATCCATGATCGTGACATTGTTTAAAATTTCATCAAGATGTCGGAATTTCGGGAATTTAAAGAAATCCCACGAAACGCGTAATCTGGGATCTTGGGATTGATCTCGCTGGTGCGCACCTGCGACTCGTGGTGGAGATCATCCACATTCACGGTCGTGACGCTCCAATCGCGGTTCACCTCCTTCTCCTCTTTCTGGTTCAGCCACAGCAACTCGGAGGTCGCGAGTTTGAGGAACTCGTGAAGAGACGCGAGATGAGCCAGCCGCCGATGAGAGGACTTCTGTTGAGTGTAAAAAAGAAAAATGATCGCGCGCAGACGGCTCGACAGAAGGATTTAATCGGGATTTCATGCAATCGATTGGTTAACATTAGTCCAAATTACAAACGGTGCAATGTAACATGTCCGATACTCAGAGAAAAAGTTAACATCGATAATTCAGACAGTCTGTTGCCTGCTTTAGGCAAGTGTCTCAGCAAAAGCGATTAGATTAAATAGAAAACTAATCAGATATATATACATATATATATTTATATAAAATAGCACACAATGAGATTATAAGTGATCTGAATATCACCTGAACCCGAATTAATAAAATATATTTACATGTACTGAGATTTATATTAAAAATTTTTGAGACAAAAGAGATAATTATCTTATGTAATGCTTGTTGTAATGAATCAATAATTATACTACTAAAAAACAAAATAATCGTTATAGAGATCTATTACAAGCATTAAGAATGGGTGAATCTAACCAGCGTAACGGCTATTTTCTTTTCTTAAAATTTTTTTAATGTATAGAATTAAGTCGTCATTAATGATACTAACCGAAAGACTGGAGTAAGCGATTTCAAGTTTAGATACCCACTGCTGGTACAACTTCTGTTCATCAGGAGTTAGAGATCCCTGAAGGGGTAAAAGACATGTATACTATTATCTGATTATCTGATGGATCAGTCTGTGGTGAGTATAAAACAAATAGATTTTTCTAGAAAAAAAGTGAATCGTCACGATAGATGTGTACCAATGAAATAAATCCTTAGGTGAATATATACAGGGAAATTAGTGCGAGCTTTGGTAATACCTATGATTTCTTGTAAACCAAGAAAAGATCCTAAGCCCAAAATTGTGAAATGTGTTGCCCATGATAACATGAATTAAAGTGACAGACCGCTATCTGGTCCACTGACTACAGTGAATAATTGAGAAATATGCATAAAATACAGCAAGCGGAAAAAATACAAATGAAAGTAGGTTGATATTTTGACCTTCATACAGCAAGCGGAAAAAATGCAAATGAAAGTAGGTTGATATTTTGACCTTCACACAGCAAGCGGAAAAAATGCAAATGAAAGTAGGTTGATATTTTGACCTTCATTAATCATTTATGATGGGAAAAAACTAGCATAAAATCACTTTGAGTTCTAAAGCAACGTTTTTGCAGGGATGGCCTGTGATATAATTCTTCTTGTAAACCAACAATTAAAATAATCAAAGTTCCACCATGCTTGCTATAAATCGACAAGTAAAAGTGTTGATGCTCCCCCGTGTTTTTTGTGAACCAATAATAAAAAGTGAGAAAGTGCCCCGTGCTTGTTGCAAACTGACAGTTAAAAGTGGGGAAGTTCCCAGTGCTTGTTGTAAACCAACAATAAGAAGTGGGGAAGTTCCCCATGCTTGTTGCAAACAGACAAAAGTTGGTAAGTTCCCAATGCATTTTGTAAACAGACAATTAAAAGTGGGCAAGTTCCCTGTGCATGTTGTGAACCGATGATTAAAAGCAGGGAAGTTCCACATGCTTGTTGCGAGCTGACAATTAAGGGTCATGTAGAAACAACACTTTACTCTCCTGTTCAACCATTAAACAAAATATTGGTTCCATTAACCGAATTCATCCGATAAATTACGGAGATTGCGTGACACTCACCGCATCAGCTTTGCAGCGGTCGATTTGTTCTGAGAATGCTAGAATCTCGGCGTGTACTCGATCGTGCTGTCTCAGGTGGATCTCCACAGACTTTAGGTCCTTGCCATAGTCCGGACTCTCTGCCTCCATCTGACAACAAAGGAAAAAACAAAATGAAATTTACCGACTGATCTCAAGTCGATATCCACAAAGATCACACACACCTCAACAAGTACCTGTCTACAGTCAATTGCAAGTCTTTAGTTTCAAAACTAAATCATTATTTAAAAGTTTTACTACATCTTTTCGTCTGTAATTTGACTGGATACAGGAAAAAACCCCTCATCACTTCTTAGTATATTTAATAGCATTTCATTCCTCTGGGAAATTTTGCATTAAAAGAGGAACTATAATTTTTCCTCCCTGATGGGATCTCATCATACAACTGGCTCCACGGCAGACACCCAACCTGCTTAGCCTGAATCCAGTTAAGGCAGTCCTGCAGGTGCGTAAAAGCATCTTTAGTGTTGACGACTTTAACTTCTGTCACGACTTCTCTCTGTTTCATGACAGTCTTGCCTTCGTGTACGAAAGACTTGGACGTTAACGGTAATTTGACGTTCTCATGCAGACGGGATCGCTGTGATGTCAGGCGTTCTTGTAGTCCAAGAATTCTGCGATGAAAAACTTGTCAATAAAAATATTTATTAGCTTGAGATACTGAAAAAAAATATTCATTTATTTCTGTTACAAATTTCTGTTTTTCAGCCATACTTTTATATCCCAAAATAGTTACAATAGTTATTTACAATAAAACACATCCGTATGGCGAGTTAGTAATACAAATTATTATATTCTTGTTACTCATACTGTCCAGTGATATTTTGATATCCCGTTGTAGTTTTAGTTTATAAGAAATATTTTCCCGATAAAGTTATATATAATGCCATAATAGTTTAATTAATGATAAAAAACACGTTCTTTGTGTTATCTTAAATTACTGCATTGCATGGATAATACAAAATCCAATCGCCACAACACGAAACGTCTCAAAGATGCCGATTAAAGATGGCGGATGTGCTGACCTGCGGTTACAGACATCTGACCGCGGATGTCTCGACTCTTGAAGCACGTGCAGGTCGCTGAACAACATTCGCACTTTCTCCTCGGTCGTATTCAACGCCGCGTCGATCGATTCACACGAACGTTTCGCCTCCCACGGATTGGCCGTCTCCAGCTGCATCTCCTCCTGACGGTCGACCAATCACGCTCATTCATACCTCATTATCATAACACCGTTTAATCGGTGAAAACTCATGCATGGTTGAAACTGTAGCAACCGGGCCGAATACAGTATATTTATAGTATTTCTTTGTTTAAAAAGAAAACACGTTTAAAACATGTGATTCGCATGTCAAGTGACCACTGTTTCTACGTACAAAATCAGCATATAATCACTTAAAGGTCACCAAAGGCATAAATTTTACTATGCACTAATATCTAGAAGTACAAAAGGTAGTGTAATATATCACAGCAATTTCTGAAAAAGCCATGACTGTGTACAATATGCATTCTTTCGGTGGTTTTCTTTTCAGCGTGCTCAATGACCAAAGTTTCCGTCTGCCTACTGAAGTTGTCATTTAAGGACAGCCAGCCACCCCACCAACAACTCGGGCAAGTCAGCTTGGTTATTCTCTTGTTTGTTCGGTAAATGGAAAACTGACAGATATTTCAGAAGTGGAGATACCTCACAATGTATGAGCCCTATATCTCAGGTCTCGTCGTGTCTGGATAAGGGTCAACAAAATCGAGATCAGCATCAGATGATGGAACATTAGTCGCCAAAGAAGGACTTCACGTTAGCCGTATAGCTCCATATGCAGCCTGGTATACCAGCCACTATACTCGCTCACGAGTGTGTTTGCCATCTGAGCTAAACAAACTAATCTATTGACGTATTTCACGACCGTATGCTTTATAGTTAAGCATTGGGTGCGAGTTTGGGTGCTGATACACACACACAGGCATACAGTAATACAAGAGGAAGCGATTGCGGACACCTGACGTATCTGACGATCGATTTCATTCAACGAGTTGTCACAGAATCGAGCTTCTCTGTTTATCTTCTCGACCAAATGCTCGTTCTTCTCTAACCTGAAAAGTTCCAGTAATTACAAAATGCAATATCGCGTATCAATTGAAGAGAAATGCCTAAAAAACATATAACCCTGATTGGACTCGAACCCACGACCTCCAAATAACCAGCCGGATGCTCTACCAACCGAGCTACAGGGGCAAGCTTTCTCCTGCGCATTCGGGTATTTTTGGTTATATGGCTGTCATGGGTTTTGGTACAATCAGAGATATAGGTTTTTCTATATATAGGTATGGACAAGGTGCATTTTTCGTCAATCATTTTAAAAACCACATTGGCTACGTCAATTAACATCGCGCATCAATATATAAGTTTAAAAATTGATTTCTCATGCAGTATTTCATATGTAATAAATGAGATATTAGTACAGATAATTTCACCTAATGATTACAATCAAATGAATAGTCACTGTCATTGCCATTTCTGCAACTGCCGCTAGCTAGCCCCTAGCGTGGCCCCATGGTGACAAGTACTTAATCTACATGAGTCTACAGGATACTTCTGCTACTTACCTGGGAAGGTGTGCGGGAAGCAAGCTTCGAGACCAATATAAAAACAATATGAATGAAATTATGTGATAGAGCCACAGAAGACTGAATATGTGAAATTTATAATCCCCAACATATTCGCGCCCATAATATTTTCACTTTCCTGCTCTATATTCACCCACATTGCCATTTATATTCACCCACAGTGCCATCTATATTCACCCACATTGCCATCTATATTCACCCAAATTGCCATCAAGAAAAGCAACTTGTCCGTATCTATGGTTAAATAGACTATAACATTTTTATAACCTTCCTCGAGAACACGACGGAAACCCGCAGCTGGCGTTGCCTGATATTTGAACTCACCACATCTACATCCTGAGGCTGATACAATCCTCCCTAAGCTATGACACTCCCACAACTATAACCTTCGGGATACATGACCTTCCTCAGAAACATGACGGAAACCCAAAGCTGGCTTTGCCTGAGAATTGAACTCACCACATCTACATCCTGAGGCTGATACTCTTTCCCCCTGAACTACGATACTCCCATATATCACAATTACTTCACGAAATTTACTTTTCTCTTGCCAAATTTGGGTCTAATCGCATCAACGCTGTGCCTTGCATCTAACGGCCGACGTTAAATTGCACAACGCAATATGACACAATTCGAGCTTCACTGTCGTACGTACATGTACAACAATACATCAAAAGTTACTGAGTCATTATAGGATGCAGCGACGTACATCCTCAGGTGGTTGTGAAGTGCCATCTCCCGCTCCTGGACTGCGGCTTCGAACCGGTTCCAGGTGGTTTTCATCGGCTCGAGTTGTATCTCATCTTCGATAATGTATGGCCCGCTAATGGCGTTCAGTGACTAAAATGGAGATTTGTTCATTCACAACTACATATGTAGATATATATATATATATACATGTATATACTACTGCAATCACTAAAATCTAAGTTAAAAATTACTGAAATGTACATTCAATTACTAAAATGTTAGAGGCAGTTGCCATAGTGGCTAACTCCGATTCTATCCCCGGTCTAGCCAGCAAACTACCTGTGGAATTTTTCCAGAAAGTTCTCCAAATGCTGTCTGGCTATGGGTTAACCTTACGCGGTGGTTATGCATGAGTGTATTCTCTGCGATGGATTTAAGGTGCAGATGCCACTGTCTCTGATAGCGCTCACCGACCACCTTACCATCTCGCGGTAGAAAGTCACACGTATCACACAAATAGCGGTACGAGACATGCTCAGGATCTGGGCTGATATCCGGAACCAGTCGCGTGAATCGATGAAGGCCAACTGGCTGCCCAAAGGTTTTATACTAGGGTTATCGTCATCACCAAATCATGATCAATGACGTTAACCCGTTCATTTCATTCGCCGCGTAAAGACCGAATCAGTGCGCAGACAATAGGTTAATCGAACTTTTCTGCTACATACATCCAAAATCCACATGCATCCTAATGTGTACGTCCGGTTTGTTATGGCAGAAAATAAGAGGGGTGGGGAGACATTAGCTTACTGGACAGCCATTGTATAAAGTAGACAAATAATATGCATCATACTGAGCAACTGATCGAGAGATACCCGGTAGTTCATCATACGGTTACCTGTAACTCATCACAGAGTTACCTGTAACTCGTCATACAGTCACCTGTAACTCGTCATACAATTACTTGTAACTCGTCATACAGTTACCTGTTACTCATCATACAGTTACCTGTAACTCATCATACAGTTACCTGTAACTCATCATACAGCTACCTGTAACTCATCATACAGCTACCTGTAACTCGTCATACAGTTACCTGTAACTCATCATACAGTTAGCTGTAACTCATCATACAGTTGCCTGTAACTCATCATACAGCTACCTGTAACTCGTCATACAGTTACCTGTAACTCGTCATACAGCTACCTGTAACTCATCATACAGTTGCCTGTAACTCATCATACAGCTACCTGTAACTCATTATACAGTTACCTGTAACTCATCATACAGCTACCTGTAACTCGTCATACAGTTACCTGTAACTCGTCATACAGTTACCTGTAACTCGTCATACAGTTACCTGTAACTCATCATACAGTTACCTGTAACTCATCATACAGTTACCTGTAACTCATCATACAGCTGTAGTAATCGTTGCTGGTCAGTCCGCCGAGCATTCAACTCATTCTTCTGGAAACGACTCAACTCGGATATTTGTATCTGCCAAGAAATGGGCGAGGCATACACAAATGACCACCTGACATTTTTATACTAAGTTCCTCTGCATCTTGAATTAAAATGCAAGACAATAATTAAATGCAGCATACACTAATGCGGCTGAAGAGCAGAACAAGACAAAAATTAAAAGCAGCATTAACTTATGTGGTTGAAGAGCAGAACAAGACAAAAATTAAATGCAGCATGAACTTATGTGGTTGAAGAGCAGAACAAGACAAAAATTAAATGCAGCATGAACTTATGGGGCTGAAGAGCAGAACAAGACAAGAATTAAAAGCAGCAGGAACTCATGGTGCCAAAGAGCAGAACAAGACAAAAATTATATGCAGCATGAACTTATGGGGTTGAAGAGCAGAACAAGACAAAAATTAAAAGCAGCATTAACTTATATGGTTGAAGAGCAGAACAAGACAAAAATTAAATGCAGCATGAACTTATGTGGTTGAAGAGCAAAACAAGACAAAAATTAAATGCAGCATACACTAATGTGGCTAAAGAGCAGCATACACATGGCCAAAGAGAACCTGACAAAAATTGGAAATCTATGTTTATTCCACAAACATACTAAGCAAGTGGTTTCACACTGATTTGACAGATACCAAATAAATATTACGCAACATAAATAATAAGACATTTAATTTATCACAGCCGAGATAAATAAATAAAAAAGGGAGCCGGTTCGCGCGGTCGCCCCTGGTCAGGCGGCGGTCTTCTACGACGCTGAAACGGATGATGAAGTGTTAGGCGGTGGTTGGCTGGTCGAGGGCATTCGATGAGTTCGACTACCGAGGCGGGAGAGACGTCGGCCGGGCTCGGCGCACTCGAGAACTCGCTCGGGTACTCCTTTGGGAATCGTGTGCTTCTCGAGGCGGCGCTGAGACACTCGTCCTACGCGCATGAACGGGCGCTCGACGTGCCGGAGGGGCCGAGTGATGGCGAGGTCGCTTCCCTCGGAAGTTCTGCAATCGATGCCACCAGTCTACGAGAGACGAGCGACAACGAACGGCTCGAGTTCCTGGGTGACGCGGTCCTCGCGTTGGTCGTGGCCGAGGAACTCTACGCGGTCCATCCCGATTGGAGCGAAGGGGAACTGACGCGGGCGCTACACGGCATCGTCGAGGGGAAATCGCTCACGGCACTGGCGCGGCGACTCACGCTCGGCCCCGAATTGAAGCTGGGGCGAACGGAGATGACTTCGGGCGGGCAGGACAAGCCGTCGATTCTCGAGAACGCGATGGAGGCGGTCATCGGGGCGATCTATTTGGACGGCGGGTTGGCTTCCGTACAAGCCTTCGTGCGGCGGGCTTTTGCTGAACAGCTCGCGGCGGAAGCCATCAAGGTCGAGCGTGATCCGAAGACCGAGTTGCAGGAGACGCTGATGGCTGAGGTCGGTGCTTTTCCGTCGTATAAGTTGCTTGGTGATTCGGGGATCGAAGGCGACGAGAAGCGCTTCTCGATACAGGTCGTCTCCCAGGCAAATCGGCTGGCGGTCGGGGTTGCGCGGACGA
>WURV02053565.1:0-21799 GCA_011762755.2 Epimenia babai | reverse complement strand
AGCGTGATTGACTGGTGTGAATAAATAGCATGAATGTAAAGTTTAAATAAACAGCGTGATTGACTGGTGTGAATAAATAGCATGAATGTAAAGTTTAAATAAACAGCGTGATTGACTGGTGTGAATAAACTGTGTGAATGAACACTGTGATTAGACAGTGGCAAATTACCAGTAACACATGAATTGAGTCTCACAAGCTTGCGCGATAATTTATAATTAAAATGATTGTAATATGGTTCAAAGTTAATGAATGTTAAATTAGTAAAAAAAGTAGCCATAGTGGTATGTTCATTCAATGCATCTCGAGCTGTGGCTATTTTAGTATCAGGGCAACATAATTGGTGAGTGACCAAATGACCCAAGTGTTGGACAATGAAGGGTATTATAATCCCAATGAATAGTGATGGAGCAGTAATAGAAGCAGCAGTGTATGACTCACCCCATACAGGTGTACCTGTCAGTCTTGTCGTTACCATAGCAACGTGCAGACTAGATGAGAATGTGTCAGTTGTCAGCCAATATAATTAAAGTAGTATTTGGTGCAATTGCATAAAGATGTGAATGTTCACCTTGTGCTCTAGTGGAATGGGATGAATGAGGGTTGGTGCTGTAACAACATCCTTTATTATTTAACCATTGAGTTATAATATTGCTTTAAAATTGTGTAAACAAAATGCAGTACAAAATACCTTGAAATTTGCGCACGACTTAGCGCTATACAGTGCGTATAAAAAACAGGCAATTCGAATAAAGGGGGATAATATTGGGTCTTCTTTGTTCATTTGAGAATTTAAATTTGGTTTACTATTTAACAGGAGCCATCATCTCTCCACTGGTATCTTCCTGACATTGCTTCTACCACCGACAGCCGAGTACAGCGTTATTGAAAATAAAATAAAAAAGAGGTAAATTAGGCATTTATATCCCGCACTTTAAAGCCACTTGCGCAGCTTGGCTAATGACGGTTTGTGAGGACTCACAGGGGGGTTGGTAGTTCTATAACAGGCGCCGGTAAACCACTCGCAAATTTACTTTCCCAGTGCATATTAATGTACGCTGCCACTATAAAATGTCCCCGGTACTTTTTTATGGCTAAGTCGACTAGAGCAATCAGGATAAAGTACCTTGCCCAAGGATACAACGGAAAAACACAACGGCATTACCCGGATTTGAACCATCCACCTTCTGGTTCAGAGGCCGGAGCTCTACCATGGAGCTATCCTGTTCCCATTATTAGACATTCATTCGCAGGTTTTCATAGTTTAGGGAATCCATGAGAGAAAAACTGAAATGGGCGCATCACCTGACTGCCAAACTGGTTACGTAAAGCTGTTTAAATGGGCCTATACATAGGTTCAGAGGCAGACGGAGTAGTTTAACTTGAAACCGTTCAGCTGACGGTCAAACTTTTATGGTGATAGTATTTCACTAGACTAGAAGTGTGCAGAAAATTTAAGGCAAGGTTTCTGAGAACATGAGCTTCTAGATGCCAAAACCATCTGGGCCAATGTTAAACAGTAAACCAAATGTAAATTCTCAAAATGGACAAACTTGATACATAAACTCTCTAAATTCGGATACCTTCGATACGCACTGTATAAGCCTCTTCTGATTCTTAAATACTTGTACCTATCATCATGGGGTGGTGAGAGTTTACTTCTTCCGTCTTATTCTTTTCACAATAAGTCTCCTTTTTAACACATCCTGAACTAACCTTACAAATTACAAAGTATCAGTATGTAACCTTTGTCAATAATAGCATTAAGTAAACATTTTGTGTACGCCACGAGGTCAGTTTATGACTATAGATGTTACAGTTTTTAAAAATAGCGTACATTCACTGAAAAAAATACCGTCGAAAAGTTACAATGATTGAAGTTGAGTAAATGGCTGATGTGTCAATTGGCAAATAGCAATTCATGTGGGGATTCAATTGAATGCATTTCTCAAATACATTATATGTAATAATTATGATAATATATTCACATTCATAGTGTACATAGTAGTAAAAACATATGGGTAATTATTATGTACATATAAACATCACAATAAATATAAATATAACATAGCTATTATATTCTATCTAAGATGGCATGCATAGTTGCGTACATTTAACTTTACAAGATAGCTGATGTTAGAGGATGGGGTGGGGTATGATCAAAGCGTATTTGAATGTAAATTAAAGAGCTTAATGATGATTCGTAAAAACAATAATTGATATAAGATAAGGAGTTGGCAAGAGGGGTATATAATTTATATACATATTGATACACATTTGTTAATACCAGTCAGTTACTAGTTGATAAATAACTTACTTTATTATTTATTATATCTATGACCAAAGAGAACAAAAATATAACTGATAAATTATCAAATTTGATAAATTGGTAATCTCATTGCCTATCACAACTAACAAAAAATTAAATTTTTTTGATATAATAATATAAAAATGAAATCCATATCCAATAAATCACAATTTAACTCTATACATATTCGAAAAGCATTCAAACATGTTGGGCCGATAAATAATGTAGAGAGGTGATTAATTCAACAGCAAACCTTTGCGTTTGGTTGATACACGCATGGCGATTCGCGTTGTTTTTGTGACGCAGTGACAATGTCCTCAAAGCCTCACTCTCGAATACGCTTGCTGAAGGATTGTCACTCAAGTAGATGCGTAAGTTCGGTACAGATCTCTGCATAACTCACGTCTATAAAATGACCTGTTGCTCCAGGGTCTTCAATCAGTCAGGCCGTCCAACGTTTCAATTAACACATACATACATATATACCTACAATATAATACGTCTTATAGAATTTGGCAAATTTATTTTTATATTAGACCCCATAAAATTAATTGTCCATTCTTCATCACCGCCCACCTCGATTTTTGGCGCCGCCACGATTTTTTTATTAGCGAATTTCATCCTACAATCCTATTTCATACGTTATTGAAAGTATCGTGTTTTCCCGCTTTTTCTGCATATGAACAGTAGTATTTCGTGTATTACATGAAACAAAATATTATTAAAAATAGATTGGTAGCCGCTACTATAAACAAACCCTAACTAAAACTATTCACAAAAAAATAATGACTTCACTTGAAAGGGTGAATAATATTAAATGTCAGCTGGGCATGTTAGATGATTGGATGTTCCTTAAATATATCACAGAAGTAAATAAACTGTCAAAACCGAAACTAAGGCGTCAAAAACAGTAAAAATGCTCTAGCTTCTGAATTTTAAATGGCGAATAAAATAAAAGAAAATCAGCCCACTCCGGAAAAGTGATGAAAAATGGACAATTATTTTTATGGCGCCTTAATTAAAATATAGTATATTCATATTGAATATTATTTTTGGATTACTATTGGTTTACTGTAGTCAGTAAAATCAATTGTAGATTCATGGTAGATAACATTGCCCTCTACCAGACACAGAACAATTCTATGACAATTAGTTTTGTATTGTGATAATTGTGTGAAAATTAAAAATGCACTGTTACTTTTAATAGTCAATAAAATATTGCGTATTCCAACTTAATTTATTTTTCTTATTCCTATATCAATCACTAGTGAATCTACCTAAGGCAAACTTCCCTAAGTCTAATTATTCACATCAGACAAGCATAATGCTAGTTTGATATTAATCAGGTAACACAAAAACTATTAGATTATCAAGATAAATATGGTCATAACTCTAAATGAAACCGAATAAGAGCAGAAATAGTCCAAATATTGAAAAATCTTATCTTCAAACTCATCTTATGAGCTGTATGAGTTTTTATCATAATGTAAGTAACAAAGAAAACAATACAAAAAACATTTAAGATTTTTTTCGTAAACAAGCTTTCATATATAATAAAAAATAATCTGGTTCTTCATGCTGAATGCAAAATCTATTTAGTTTCTTAGAAAAAAAAACTGCTAACTCATAACTGTAGTGTTGTGTTCGAATGGACTTTCTCTGCTACCTTGTCGGTCACTGCTACCTATGAGTAACAGTTACTGTTAGGGAATCAACACCTGATTGAGAGTACGGCTGGAATACGACTAGTAGTACTACTACTAGTAATAATAATACGATTGATTGACTATGTGGTAAGTTAGTACGACTCGAGTATGACTATGAGTGTCAACTCTCGATATGTGGTGGATATCAAAAGATTACCGAAACATACTCTTATTATTAAACATATGAAATTAGTGATTAATCATAATAATAGTGCCTGAATAATACAATATTACTGTGATAAGATACATCCAGTGCGAGATTAGTTTACTAACTCAATAAAAACAGAAGATTCACTACAATGGGCTCTAAAAATACACACAGAAACGGGATATTGTTTCCTATTTGAAAAAATTTTAGTTACGATGTTTCGCTTAATCACAAAAGTAACTATATGTTGTATGGTAACAATTCGTAAATGAGATCGCTAGTATTAAATATAGATACTAAGCTGAGGAATATTTACCGAAATTATAAAGAATACTATAAAGAAAACTATAGTATGAGTAGCCGTATGAGGTTTATAAATTAAAGAAAGGTATTAGTCATGCATAAAAACTGCCAATAAGAAAACTTACCAATGTGACAATCAGAAAACCACAACCACTGTATACCTATATCTTAGTGTGGAAAATTATCAGAGGGCTTATAATATATTTCAAACATAGTGAGTGAATGATCTACTAATGGGCAAAATAACATGTAAACTGAAAGAAAAAAGCCACGCTGTGACGCAAAATTTTACGCCGAAACAGATCCCCACAACACATATCATCAGGGGCGATCAATGTTTCTTAGTATCTATTGCAATTTTAAAATAATTTTCTGCTTTTCCGTTATACTTGTGATTGTATCAGATTAGATCGGACACTAGTACACTCCCAGTATTCATCATCATCATTATCATCATCGTCGTCGTCATCGTCGTCGTCATCGTCGTCGTCATCGTCGTCATCGTCTTCATCGTCGTCATCGTCGTCATCATCGTCATCGTCGTCATCATCGCCATCACACCACCCCCATCATCATCATCACCGCCATCACCATCATCATCATTATGATCATCATCATCATCATCATTCTCATCATCATCATTATCATCATCATCATCATCATCATTATTATCATCATCATCATCATCATCACCATCATCACGGCCATCACCATCATCGTCATCATTATCATCATCAACAACAGCAGCAGCATCACCTTCACTGTTATTATGACCGAGATTTTAATGTTGGAGTAACAATATGGCGACCACCTCTTTTCAACTTTAATACAACGATATCAATCTAGTTATAAATTTTATTGGAAGCTGAGACCAACGTGATCTGACCTCCCTGAGATATTGACATTATAATATAATATTAATAAGACCTACTGAATTAAAAAAAAATATTTTATATCTAAATGGCAACAACCATCGCACTGAAAAATAAAAAGGCCAAAAAAGGTATTCACGTTAATAGTAATCATCACCTGGATCGCATTAGTTCATTGCGCCTAGGTCACTGACAGAAGTATTGATCAGTGTGGAGAACACGTAGCTGTGTACTAATCTTAATGTGGTGGTTAATTAAAATTATGTGCACTTACCGAAAAGTTCCATTGACAATGCCGACTCTCCATAGAATTTACATATCTGATCGGGCATCATTTGTGAAAAGACTACTTAAATATTTAAACGAGGAAACTTGCTTGATATCGTTACCCTTGACTTTTAAGCTACAGTTTCGATTTTCAGCAGCTTTGGTAACCACAAGTGTTTCAGTCTTTACTCTTTATGTCGAGGCCACACCTTTCACTTACATTGTAGCTGTACCGTGTGTAAAAGTACATCTAACTTTTTACTGGAGTTGGCAACAAACACAGTGTCATCAGCATATTGTATGTTATGTATATATTCATTTCCCTAACACGTATGCCTTCCATATCACTGACGCTTCTCAACATCGTTTCTCTAGAAGAAAAAATAGTCTTCTGACAACGCACACACAGCCTTGTCTCACACCCCTCTCTATGCTTGACTAGTTGGATAACTGATCGTTTTATCTGCTTTTTGATTCAAGATCTTTCCATTTATTCCACACTGTTCTAGCATTTCTATCATTGCATTATGCCTGGTCAAATAATATTGCATAATCGATGAAGTAGATAGACTTTTTTCATTCTAAGTATAAAGATAGCATTCATATTGTTCTTCGGAAATTTCATAATTTGTTTTCATATTCTTTCGTATTCTCTTAAGTGTGACACTTAGTATAATTTTTGTTATGTAGCTCATCAGACTTATTGTTTTGGATAGCTCATGATATATTGCACCAGTCTGTTTTGGTATCACTACGAACACCGATTTAGCCATTTCTTTGGGTATTATTCCTGCGTCATATATTTTGTTTGCGATGTCAGTAATTTTTTCTACTCCAAATTTCCAAACGGTTACAATCATTTCTGGATACACAGTTACACACCATGAGGGCCAGCACTCTTTCCAGTATTCAGTTTCTTGATGACATCCTGAACTGCATTATTGTTATTCTCACTATTATCTACAATTAATTTATTCACTGCCTTATCACCATATAATAACTAATTTATTCAAAACAAAGTAAGCCATACACAAATTTTGTTAACTATAGGTTTTTAGAAATGGTAATGCTGAAAAGTTGCAATATTTTGGCATATTTCAATTAGTCAAGTATGTATTTTATTAAAATCTTCTAAACATACTGTCATTTTTTTGCGGTTGGTTTCTTGCAGATGTTGTAGTTTACAGCGACGCTGCATTCCGACAGAATGGTGCAATACTTGAGTACTGTCGTACATCGATGTCAGCACTGTCTGGGGTCACAGCTGGAATCCTTGGCCTCACTGGACTCTATGGCTTTATCTTCTATTTTCTATCTGCGTTTATTTTGTCGGTTTGTATACGAGGTAGTTGTATGGTGTTCTCTATTAACAGATCACAGTTAAAATGGAACAGGCAAGGTTTTAGTGCTGATTCAATAATGGTGGTAAATGTCAGTTTCCCCTGCATATATCCAACTATTTACGTGGGGAAGTGGATTGCTTCCGGATATATATTCAACTATGTAAAACTTGTCCATTTTCTATTATGGAATGCAGGAACATCCTAGCTTTGTCTGGATTCGAACTTGCTACCTTTCGCATGACAGGATACGTTCCAAGCACTGCACCATTGTCATCGACAGTAGATATTGTGCACTGCTCATACCTGTTTAATGCCCACTCCACAAAGAGTCGCAAATAAAATCTGAGAATTGTAGGTTATCTAAAGTTGTGAGTATTGTAAAGTAAAATAAAATTATATTAAGCATTGAAGTAGTAAAACTGCTGTTTGACCAACTGTCACATGGAGTTTGAAGAAATTCACCTAAAATATTCAATAATAATTACTCTATAGTACAAAAATTAATTATGATCAAAACTGCTGTGCTTTCTCAACCTATCCACAATGGTAAATTCTGAGTAGGATCTTTTATTAATTGCGATATTAGAAAATAACTGACTGGTCATGGCTGGACTGTGTGTTATGCCGAGTGTTGAAGTGAATTTTGTGTCAATCTGTCATGTTCATTAATCAAGACATAATGATCACTGCTGATGTTTTGCATGTTATACCTGCAGGCCATGCTGATCATGAAGGCGGGATCCGACTGGGACCAATACTTCGTCTCTCGGAACATGATCTTTATAGGAGGATTATTTGGTGGGTTATTTGTATCCTTTATTACTTCGTTGGTGCATCTACAATATGACACTGACGTAGTATTATACAGCTACACTCTACAAAACATTTCGGGGATGTCATGGTGATGTCTCGTCTCGGTGATGTCTCGTCTCGGTGATGTCTCGTCTCGGTGATGTCTCGTCTCGGTGATGTCTCGTCTCGGTGATGTCTCGGTGATGTCATGGTGATTTCTCGGTGATGTCTCGGTGATTTCATGGTGATGACTTCGTGATGTTGCGGTGATGTCTCGGTGATGTCTCTGTGAATCAGTAGTGCACCATTCATAGACCGTAAGTATTACCAATTGAAAGCGCTTAGATGTGAATAACAATGATTGTTGATGGCAATCATTCAGCACAAATACAATACCTTCAACACTGACATATCTTGTGAGGGATGTAAACTGCCCATTTTAGGCATGGGTTTAACTGAGAAATTGGGGGATAGATGACTTTCTGAAGATCATTACAGAAAAGCTCACTGGTTCTTTAAATCTGTGATCATTTATTTACGAATCTTGTATGTTAACCATTCAACTGTGCTGTGCCCATTATTCAGCAATGGAATTGTATTCATTTTATATGGTTCAATTCAAATAGAGAAATAATTATAAAGAAATATCTCTTCTTGATACTATCGGTATTTTTCTTACATGATTCACTAATAATCACGTATATTGGCTGATTATCACCTTCAATGACTGATCCTTATCCATATTGGCTGATTTCCACTGTTATTGACGGGTTATCACAATTATTGGCATATTACTTCCAATAGCTGGTTGATTATCACTATTATTGGATTGTTAGCATTTGCAATGGCTGTTTATCACCGTGATTGGTTAATTATCACCACAATCAGCTGATTATTACCTTTATTAGCTAATACAGTAATCACTTTTTGACTTATAATTCCCATTATCCATTATTGCATAAAAATTACGATGATTGGCTAATTATTGCCATCATTGGCGTATGATCAACTTGATTTTATGGGTCTATTTCCTTAACTGCACTCACAGACATACATCCTGTTTTGGACGTATCCTTTTTACTGGCTGGGCATTAAGTATCTAGTTATTCTCATCTTTATTACTACATTAGTAAATCAAGTACAAGATTCCAGGGGCTGGGGGTAATGACTGAGTGCTGAAGGTGCTAGACTTAACGGTTAATGCTCATCATTCAGCTTTTTTGTCATGATATTTAGCAAGCCCTTCATTCATGGCATTATGGGCTTGAATAAAACTTGAGAGACATGCACACATTGCGGGAATAATGTACGTAATGGTAATGGGGGTTGCCAATGTGGTTCTTTGAATTGTCGCAGAGAATTGCACAGAAAAAACATATACCTCTGATTGGACTCGAACCCACGACCTCCAGATACGGTACTTTACTGAGTAAGAATACTATAATATTTCTTAATAATATTCCAATGAGGTGCTTCATTGGTTATCATTATCTTAGTAAGGGTACACTGAACTCCCTTAGTTAAATTTGGCCCCGCATGTTTAACGAAGAAATGTGTACATGTGACTGTCACTGTGACTGTCACTGCAAAATCTTGCCAAATGTGATTCCGTTATTGACTGACATTGCCTGTCCTTACAATGTATTAGCTACAACTTCCCTAGAGGTATATTTATAAATAATTATGTTTTAGCGGTGTATATAAAGTGCTGTATTTAGTTTGAGCAACTCATTTCTTCGCATTGCACAGGATTGTCGCACAAGGTACATATGCGAGAGACAATTGAATATGTCTATAATTCAGCACTCAGTGATCATCCAGCACCCAGTAATAATGCCTGAGTGTCTGAGTAATATCCTCTGGTCTTACTTGCCTGTCATTGTCCATTACCATCACTAGAGACAGCAGTATTTGGGTTACATTGCTGCTACATAGATATGACTGACCTTACACAGTAATTACGGAGTTCATTACTATTGCTTAACTTGAATATTGATCCCACAGAATCCCCAACTGAGGTATATTTATTACCTCCCCCCGAGCTATTGCTCAGTGTTTTTTGACATTTTAATCGAACCGTTCTGCATTCGCATTTCTTAAATAATTTTTAGAAAAAACTCGTAAAGCTGCAATTTGGAATGACGCAACTGTGGTGGTCTTATACGAAATTTTGGTGTATCACATGTGGGCAAAGGGAGGTAATTTCCATTGATTGTACTTTCATAAAAAATCATCTCATTAATTTGTTGTAGGGTTTTGCCATTTTTGACGATGTCTTCTAAGTGGACTTATACAGATAATTTGGGTATTATATTAGCAAAGGGGAGTAATTTTACAGATGTCCTCAAGGTGGTCTTATTCAGATATGTCAGTTTATTTTCATCTGAGCAAGAGGGAGGGGGAGCAGGGGTAAATTACGCTGATGTGTGCACTTTTTCTTAAAATCCAAATCAAATATGTATAAGCATGTCATTGGAGTACATGCAGCTAAATAAAGTCTGACAGTTTAATTTTTATTAAAGTTTTTCCGTCCATAAAACATTCATCCCGGGGTTTTGCTATTTTATAGAAGTTGTCCCTTTATCAGTCCGGTCCACTTTTGTTTAATGAACAAACCATTGGAGCAAAGTATTTCAGCTGACAAATAATATATTATAATGATTCTGGTATAGATTTGGGTTATAACTATTACATATTTATTGTAATGATTTGCAACATTTATATATTTTAAATTTTCCCTCTGTCTCTGTAGGATTTGGAAGCCAATTTTTATCATCACAAATTACACAAATTATTCAGACATCTATGTTTTTTTTTAATAATTCAATGAGTGTCTTTGATATATTTATCACATAGCTGCAGAGCCAGTGTGGTGGCAGGACTGCTTTCTGTTCGAATTATTGCCTGCAGTCTGTTGCATCCAATCATGTTGAACAATTTAAGAAACGCTCATCATTATGAATAGATTTTTTGCTGATCAAAGGTTTTGCTATGTACGTGTACTGAGGTGATTGTTGAGCCCAGACTTTAGCAAACTTGAGTAGCTATGTCTTCAGCAAGGAAGTACAAAATTGCAGGACAGGCAAAATAAGACTAGAATTTTAAGACATTTGATCTTTTTACATTTGTAAATTATTATGAAGTGGAATATAGGCCTGGCTGGTCTTAATAAATTTTATTTAGCCTGTCTTCAACATAGTAGACATAGTGCACGGACCTGACAGCTGCCTGTAACATCTAATCCATAGTGAACGGACCTGACAGCTGCCTGTAACATCTAATTTATGTTTCGTGCTCCTCGGAAGAATTAGGCTCATTTCAAAGTTTCCTAATACCCCGTTGAGCCTAACTTTGACTGTTTCTGGAGGGTCCCAATGGATTTGTTGTTCCACTAATAGCTTCTGGGAGAATCGCCAAACGCGAAAAGCTCTATTTTGAGAAATTCTATCGAACAGGAATGACTACAGTAATTCATTTCCTTCCACCGTTTCTTTGACTGCGCTCAGATTTCTATATGGAATGGTGCATGTATATTGATAGTATACATACCCAATATACAGCAGATACATGACATCATTCAACTTCTCTGCATGTCGGGATCCTGATCACACTCGGCATGGTTGTTATGGTGACACGTGCATGATGTCACTTTGTTGGGTGATATTCACAATTCATTAGTGAATAGTAATAAATAAAATTATACATCCACTGTATAATCATGTATTTAACATAGGACTACATACAATTTTCAATAGCTATTTTTAACATGTAACATACATTTATCAATTTGCTGAGACAATGGGATAATTCTTTACTTCATAGATTGTCTATATTGATTATTTTTGACTAGGATATTGAATTTGACGTACCCTTTTATGTTCACATTCCAGACATTTCTCCCTATTTTATTGGTTTATATGAAATTTCTGCTTTTGAACTAATTAATAAAACTCTAGCTACTTCTATTGGCGTAAAACATTTGTTTAAAAGTGGTCCAAGCGACTAATTTGAACTAAATAAGATAAGTGTTATTTAGACGTGTGAGTATTAAAACTATCATTTGCTGGTGCCACTGATTGAGTGGTTAGAAGTGTGGCATTTTATGCAAGAAAATTGTATTAATTGGGGACTTTTCCCACTGCAGGAAATCCGTTAGATTTACTGGCTTGAATTGTGATAATTTGGGTTATTGTAAATTTCACGAGGGTATAATAGTCAATATTGGAAGTGCAACTGACATGATTTAATTACCAATGATAAAGTAGCAGTGAAACTTCGCCTTACCCTTTTAATGTGAAATTTGTACATTTATATGTGGTCTTTAATATGCTATTGATTAATCATTAAGCCTTTTGTGGTTACAATATATGCCAGAGCATGTACTAGGCTTAAATGCATTAATGGTGATCTAATATTCAATCTCCATTATCCCTCGTAGGGATCAAATCTTTTCCAATGCATAATAAATATATGGTTTTATCGGATTTGTTGGTGAAGTAGATGTGCAGATAAGTGAAGCCACAATAGCTTAATGAATGCGAAATTTTTTGCTTTGCTACCAAACGACAAAAGAGCCTGCAGCTATGGTCGCAATGTCTTGCTGTGGCGTTATATGGCTTCTTAGTCATTAGTGAAGAACGTACGTTTAAGCACTTATCTACGCACAGCGTATTGAGATTGTGTCGAGAGTGGTCTGTGTAACCTCCCAGTCATGACCTGGAGGTATAGGGCCATGTCATTACCACTGCCGAGCTCAACCTCCTGTAGTGTCACGTAGACTAGACATACGATCGCATCACTGCTATTACGTATGCGATCAAACATGTATTCGCTAATAGTAATATCTATTTTTCCTTTGCTGAAATAAAGTATCTCCCTTCACAGCATTTAGTGATTTCAGTTTCTAACATCGCAATATTCAGATAGCAGGTAGTTAGCAAGACCTTATTGATAGATGAAATATTTTGTTTATTGATATTAAAAGAGTTGATATTTGATGTCAATTAGAAAGTATTCAAAGTAGGATATGGAGCACAGAGAGATATGGCTAGAGCTGGTTTACCAGAGTGGTGTGACAAACGGAACTCGAATGTCATTGCGTAATTTTACATGATACCATTATTTTAATCCAGCTGGCCAAATGACAGTTTTTTAGGTCAACCGTGTAACAGGCCCTACGAAACCACGATTTTTTTTACTTTTTTGTTCCCATCGACATATTTAACCGTCACTTATGACTCAGTCGACTGGGCAATCAGGTTAGAGAATAGTGGTTTAGGCCCTGAATCAAAAAGGGTTCTTATTCTTATCTCTATATCTTGGCTAATTATACTCGGTCGTTCATTATTGAAATGGAATACGTCTTAACTACATCAGTTTTGTAATGGTTGAAGGCTTTAATTGGAATGAAGCTTGTATGGTAATTTACGTGTTTAGTTTTTTTTGTTATAGCAATTTCATTTACGACAGTAGCTAAAAAACTAGCAATTTTCCTAGGAATTCTGTAACCATATACCTAATAAGTCTCCCGGTGCTACAATCTCCAGTGCTTTCTATAGCTCGAGGCTACAATTACGACGTTACGTCTCCAACGCATCCCGGGAGAATGACTAATTGATTTCATTGTCAAGTCACTCTGGCTGATGGTCGAACATCATCAATCTAATGTGAACTTTATTAACTATCACCTGACCCGAAGATCCATTATTTCGATTATGAACTCTGTCACTGGCGAAAAATCGATTAATTCATTGCGAACACGCTCCACTAATGCACTCCTTTACTCAGCCACTGAAGAATAAATTCACTTAAACACTGTGTTCGGACGAAAGAAAATCTCTCAGACAAATTGCAATAACTGCTTACTGGGTCAAATTTTCATAAAAAATGTGTGCTGATTAAACAGCTTGAAGTTACCAATCAACCATAAAATGATGTAACAGACAAGGCATGTAAAGTGTACACGCAAGCACATTGGTAAAGCATGTCACAGAAGACGTGCTGCATCGGATTCTTTGGTTAAAGTAAAAAATATATTGCCATACTCTCGATTATAAACCTTCAGGGACTTTACATATATTTGGTACGTGCGAAAATAAAGCAGGAAACGGACGAATTAAAAAAGGAGGGTGGAGACGACACTAAAATAATTTCATAGGTCACTTGCTAAGTGTAGAAATTTTATATCATTATTTCAAACTAGATTAGCTGCATATTCTAACATAAGAATGGTATTTAAATTCAAAGATTTTGTCAGTTGTAGGTATTTGAAGTTAGAAATTAGTGCGATATATATTTATAATGTATATATTTCGTTTCCTTAGCCAAAATTTGCTCCTCTATTAAATTGCTATAGTGTAGATCTCTAGCAGTTATCTGTTTAGCGGTTGTCTAGGCTCCTAGTCCACAAATCTCCGTGTCAACAGTTCTTTGTTCATCTGAATGTAACTTCTCTTCATGCGTCTGACCCTAGCCTTTGATCATTGCCCTGCTCACTCAAAAGGTAAGTTGCGTTTTTAAGCTTGTATATCTTATCTTATTCACCAACTATTTCTCGATTATTATCAACGTAATTCATTTGCACAAATATCGAGATTTTTTATTACACACTCGAATGTTAACCTTTCCGTATCCGACTCGCTCTTGCCCACGATGCTGCCCAGTTTGTCTTTCAGATTCACTGTCCAAAGCAAAAACCACCAAACTCATCTCATCTTTCCGACTGTGATCTGCTATGTGTCCGCGATATTGGTGCTGTGCGTCATAGAGACTATTGTAACCGACCATGGGCCTTCTTATAGAAGACACCCACGAAATAGAATACTTATTTATATTCCAAAGCAACACGATACACACAGTTTGAATGTTGGCACTCGGAATTCTCGATCAACAGACAACCTAGCTGCTTTAATTTCGGACTATATTTGCTACCAAAACATTTTATGCATCTCAGAAACGTGGTTACGACCCAATGGTGGACATGGAACCACAGTAACAGACTTGTCACCACAAGGCCATGAAATCATCAGTCAACCCCATGCCACAGACACTGGAGGTGGTACTGCCACTCATCCATCGAAGTTTTTGGAAAACAGTTAAGCCTCAATCACTCCCTAACACCGACAAATCCACTCGTTTGAATATGTTGAAAATGCATTTCTCAGTGACTCGCCACGTTATATCATTAATCTATATCGACCTCCAGATCTCTCAGTTTCGGGCTTTTTAGACGACCTTGAAACCTTGATCTCAGATCAACCCAGTACAAAAACATTCTTCTAATAGGGAGGGGATGTAAATCTTCACGTGGAAGTTCCTGAATAAGCAAACGTTCCAAAAAATTTGGGATACTGCAAATAAAATATTTTCCTTCAGAAACCATATATCTTGGTATATATCTGTACCAACACATACATGAGTACATAGGCTCGACACAGTTGCAACTTCGTATGACACAGATGTAAGTAACATCGACGTTTTTGACACCACTATCCGATCATTATTTCATTCAGTTTGATGTCACGTTTCGGCAGTTGTCTAGTCATACTAAGGATATCACGACTCGATGTGGCCGTAAGATATATAAAATTAGTAGTGACGTTTTATACTCAGACCTACATACTCGATTCCTCCAAAAATCACATTGAGACGACCCAGAAACTATATAACGACATTACTGATGCCCTTTATACAACATTTGATCAGCATGAACCTCTTGTTCCACCCAAACCGCGTGTTCACCCTTCAGAGCCGTGGTGCAATCAGGACATTCTGGCTCGGAGGTCTGCTGAACGTAAATGGAGAAAATGTCCCAACAATGATACACGCAATGCATATCAGAGTGCACTCCACTACGTTAACCATCTCATCCTGAACTCCAAGTGGGACTATTACAATTAAGTTGTAAGGGAGTCAACTTCTTTCCGAAAACAGCTCAAGACCTTCAGTGAACTCACTAACAAAGGAAATTAGAATAACATTCTGCCCGATATCAAGGAAGACATCTGTTACAATTTCGGTGAATTTGTTTCAGTAAGAAGGTAACTACAATAAGAGATGAAGTTGACACTCTCGCTACACAGATAGATCTTTCATCTTTTGACAGTTCGGATACTTATCTACAAAGGTCCACATTGTCTGAATTTAAACCTATTAAAAGTGACGAAATCTCGAATATTATTGAGGAACATCCACTCCAATCATTGCCTGCTGACGTTTCCAAATCTATTTTGAAACTATTCGCAGTCATTTTACCCTACATTACACAATTAATAAATTTATCTTTTTAACTCTTGTAAATTTCCTTCACTCATGAAACAAGCCATTAGGAAAAAGGCATCACTTGACAACAACGCTTTGACGAACTACAGGCCAGTTTCGGACTCCGTTTATCCCAAATTCTCGAGCTATCAATTAACAAAATACAGAAAATGAACTATGCCCCTACCAATCAGCATATAGAAAGTACTTCAGTGTTGAAACCTCATTACTTTACATTTCAGAGTCTTTGGCAATCTTTGTAAGTCTTTGGCAGTCTCTAGATCATGGTAAATTTGAAATTTAAATACTTTGAGATCTCAATGCAGCTTTCAACCTTATCAATCACAGAATTCTTATGCCCTCCAATGAATTAGGAATTATATATCTCAGAGATCGTTTCGTGTCAATGCTTTAGATAATGGCTCAAAATAATTTCAATTGCCATATGGTGTCCCCCAGGGAAGTGTCTTGGGACCGCTTTTGTTTACAGCTTACACCACTCCCCTTGGTGACATAGGAGAGATGCATGGTCTCCACAGTGTTTTATGCTGACAATACCCAACTGTGGATACCAGTCGATACCAAATATCACATAGAGCTCCAACATACCCTTCACGTTATTTTAGCATGCCTTGACCAAATATATGATTGGATGACAGTAAACTAAACTTAAGCCCACAAAAACGGAATGAGTGCTATACAGTGTTCCTTTGGCAACCTGACAACACCGGATATCTCCATCACTCTGAAGGATGCTCAAATCATCCCTACTACCTCAGTTAGAAATTTGGGCATTATTCTTGATAACCTATTTAGTTTTCAACAACAAATTTCTAAAACAATCCAGTTCTCCTATCTTCAACATGAAAATATTCGATTGATTTCCAAATATCTTGACTATGTGAAACCTTTATCCACGCTTTCATCACTAGTAAACTGGACAATATTGTAATTCCCTTTGCATTAATTTGCCAAAACTTCAGATTAATGGACCACAAAAATTACAACACTGTTGTGCTCGCCTTATTTCTAGAACAGCTTGGAGAGAACACATCAAACCCATTTTAAGGACCCTACATGCCTGCCTGCGCATTATTTTATAGTTCTGCTTTTGACGTTCATGTTGGAACAATCTCCACTGTATTATTTTTTATCGTTTTACCAGGGCTATTCTATAATTCAATACCACGCAATTTTCTTATCTGTTGTATTTTCCGTGTGATATTTAACATGGTTTCACAACGTGATTTTATGTAAGACACTGTGACACTCACTCTCAACATTGATTATTCTAGACGGGTTAATTTTGGTGACTGGGTCTCTGTAGTCTCTTCACCCATTCTGTATAATTCTCTTTCATGATCACACATTAGACAACGTCCAGAGCTGAATACCTCGATCATTGCTCGTGTATTGTTCACAATACACTCGCAAGCTGACACTTGCTAGCTAGTGTATTTCCAGTTAATCATAGTAACTGGAAATTTGTAAAGTGTCTTATAAGACATAACCTTATAAGAACACTATAAATCAATAAAATTTCATTTCAAGTGGCGTAGAGGTGATGCAAAAATGAATACAAGACACCAAGTACAAACTTACTGGACTTGCGATTGCCCAAAACAAGTAGTTAAATTGGATTACATCTACATCTGGTTATAATTGACGGTTCATCCACTGAACATTCAAGTTCATATTCTGAACGGTCTCGCGCTCTAAGTGTGAACAGCTCCGTTCCCAACGAATTTGGCCAGACTCGTGAATATCCGTTGTAATGAACCACGGAGGGAAAGTGTTGATTTTTAGTAAAATAAGAATAATAAACTCGTGTATAAAAACGTTATCGAAATTGTAAATACCAAAAAGATGTGGGTTGCCATGTTCACCATTCACCGTAAAATACAAAAAGATCACCGTATTGAGATTATTGACTAAGGTATGGTACCCCCTATTTATAGGCATAGACCGTAGTGAAGCCTGAGCCAGCATTCAGTTCATGACAATGGGTTTGCAGTTTTTTTCTAAATTCCCTCGGCATCTGTAGAGATAAAAAATCCTCGCTACACTAGTGCTTTGAGCCTAAAAAAGATATGGCGAATGTGACAACTCCTTTAATATTTATGTGGATCAATTCATTAGTTTCTGCGTTGACGGAACCTTTAGTTAGTAAATATTGACCAATTGCCCCAGGTTGGTGGTGGGGCTCTCTGAAGGTGGCATCCACCCCTTAAATAGTCATATAGCCTGTGGCATCCAGATTTGGTAGGTTGGGATAGATACAGAAGAGGACAGCAGCTATTCTGTGCCCAGTGCATTTCATACCAACAGGTACAATGCGTTTCTATGTGAACTACAGAAGCTTACTTGCTATCAAATTAAAAAGATTCACAAGATTTTTATATTCAAGATAGTTTAGTGCCAAAATTCTTTGCTCGACTAGTACCACCTTTACAAGGGAGATTCTTACAAAGATAACCCAATTAGGGTTGAGGATGGAATCATTTAGTAGAAGCTCATACCAGTTTGTTTCCTTGACAAAAATGCACTCGGCAATGAGGTGCACTGTTCTGTGAATGTCTTCAAGAATGTCCCTTTATACAGAAAAGGCAACATTCTATCACTGCATATACATCCACCAGACATGAAAATTCGATTATTTTGACCTAAAATATTACTAGAGAGCGAAGATGAATACAAATCAAGCATGAATGCTGCTATCTGTCGCGTCGTGTGCACACGCATCCAACAAGCCTCTAGATTTGAATAAGTGAACGTGATGCCAAAATCATCGCCTCAACAGCTGATTACCGACTCTTGGGTCAGTTCTTTCATATAAAACTGATGCACTGACCCTGACTATGCATCAGTAAGCAGTCGCAGTTGGAACATAAATCAGAAAATTTTGAAATTTTGGCACCAGGATCAAGGCCCCCCTACGTCAGTCATGTGCCAACGAACAATAGGATCCTTTGAGTGGTTCACATCTTTCCTAGTTGCGCACTCGCGCACGCACACCCTGAAGTGAGTGTTGACTATGCCTCGCAACTAGCTTTCACAATATACAATGGCTACTGCAACACGGTTGTTAGGGGATGGCTGACAGGCGTGGATAGTTTTAGCTTGTGATTTCATTGGATAATCGATATAATTAAGGACGGGTGTATTCCTTGGACACGTGTTTATGGGGGATACTTACCTGGACTAAGGTCTGTGAAATGAATATCTCGAAGTGGCAAATGGGGAGAGGTAAGTACCACCATAAGAACGTCAAGCCGTATATATTGTCGCGATGGAAGAAGTCTTTCATAACAGCACAGTAAGAGTTATCCAGATACTCCATGGTACAACAGGATTTAAAGGAAATCTTTGGGACCTATAAAGTGGTATGCACCCGACTGTACTTAATAAATAAAATTACACACAAGACAGTCTTCACTAATCTATTTATTTTTCAAATGGTACATTTAGCACAAGTTGAATACAAGATACATATACTCTATATACAACAGGTACAAGTATTTTTATGGTAGATAGAACAGAATATAAAAACGTAACAGTTAACACTACAATTTTACGTAGATGTATATATACGTGAATATAATACTAGAATAGCACTAAATGTTATAATACACCGGGAACATATAGATAGCACTACTGTGGATAGCACTATTCTTGTTGACACTACAACACTAAGGTCTACAAAATGGCTAGAATTTAACCCATACTCTAATACATGGTATAATTGTCTATCTGATAGATCTGAATAATGTACACAATATACGTAATAACAGCTACATGATCATATCATATAGTGTGATGAATTGGAAGCTCTATGTATATGATGTATACAGGTATAGTATACAGGTATGAACAGTGTACTTTGTGCGCATTAAAGTACGTCCATGCCCAAAGCTGCACTGCACCACATCCTGACTCCCAGATACATGATCTTTCTCTAGAGCCATGCCTGAATGAAGCTGAACCATACCCGAACTGCATTTAGGAAAAATTTTCGCTTGGGTTATATTTTCGCACGTGGTTCTTATCGGCGAAAGCATTACCCACACGAAAATCCTTTTCGTTTTAAAAATAAAGGTATAAAAATACATGAAGGTTTCTTTTTGATATTTGATAAACTACACCTCATGAAATATCCTGGTAAGGACAAAATTTTGAAATAGTCACGCGGGTTGGGATCCCACATACAGTACTTATGATTAACACTCAAATTAATCACTTACAATTCAGAGACAATGTTTACATGAAGTGGCCGAGACCAGGAGTGCGGGTGAGTTATGTAAACGTGTCATACACGACGGATTGCCTCATGCTGCCTATGGAGTGTGATGCGCCAGGCACATCTTTATAGAAATCCACGCTAAATGCACAGCCTATGATGAAACAAAGGCTTTACAAAAAGTACAGGAAGATCTTGAATCATATAGAAAAGCGAAGCTTCAATTCATGCACAGGCGAAAATGCAATTTATCCAAAAAACAAACTATGATACTGTGTGGATAAATGGATCTAGGATTTCACTGAATATCAAAGTATTGTTGACTGAGATTTGCTTCCAACAGCATCAACAATGCATGGAAAGGATTCGACTTTGTAATATTAAAATTGTACTAGAGATGTTTATGCATGTGACGGTGGGGGGAAAAATACCATGGGAAGGAAATCACCAATTTATACACCTGAACTTAGGCGTCAATATAATGAAATACAGGGCAAAATTTTTTATACTAAAGATTTACGTGAGATTTCATCTACAAGAGCCTTTATTTGACCCCTGCCCCACATTATTGTCATAGTGCATAACCTACACAAAAACGCTTACATCATTTTATAAATCCATATACTGTATATGTGTTGAGTGTATAAAATAGTAAAATCCTTCCTGGGCTGATTTCTGCTTGTGTAGCACTCACTGTGACAGTGAATTGAATTAAGATAAGAAAGTCAATGCATTGTGAGGTTGATCTGTTAACATGTCTAACTATTACCAAGATTAATTTACCTACGCATGAAGGGATGATGAGCTGAAGTAACCCTTGTTTATTTAGTGGAAAGAAGATATTTAAAAGTCTTGAAATGTGAAGTTATGTATGAAAGATTGTGAAAACTTGGTACAGGTTTTTATGGTTTTACATGTTATGGTAAATCGATGGAAGGAACTTCCTATCACTAAGTAATGTAAAACATTACAACATGCTCAATCAAATAAACCAGACAAATCAGTTGCATCTAGTTTTAGGACTGCTCAAGATTGCCTGCCTAGTGCCTATGACTGCATGACTAATGATGATGTATGAAACAGCTAGAATGCTAGAAATGGTTGGAGAACAAGTCAGCCACAGTATCAAGTGTAGGGCTTGTATACAGCAATAATCTATGAAATTATTTATATATAACCTGACATGTAATGTGTACTCCACAGCTGGCTCTGCATATACCTAATATTTTGGAATAATGCTTGTGTAAACAACATCAAAAAGTAAGTACTAAATCGACACGCATTACGGTATTGCAAAAAATTGGTAGACTTGCCCTGTGGCAAAACATCACCTCAATACGTTAACCATCAGCCCGTAATACGTCATCAGCCCGTAATACAGCATCAGCCCGTAATACAGCATCAGCCCGTAATACAGCATCAGCCCGTAATACAGCATCAGCCCGTAGTACGCCATCAGCCCGTAGTACGCCATCAGCCCGTAGTACGCCATCAGCCCGTAGTACGCCATCAGCCCGTAGTACGCCATCAGCCCGTAGTACGCCATCAGCCCGTAGTACGCCATCA
>WURV02053454.1:0-21809 GCA_011762755.2 Epimenia babai | reverse complement strand
CTATTGTTTCATGTAAAGTGTGTTTGACAGCTCTGCTAATAAGTACACTTTGAACAAATAAATTTCATTTCATTTCAATTTCAATTTCATTTCCCCCACCCCTTATAAGTGAGGCTAATCAAATTGTCATTTTAACCACATAGGCTAGCTTTGTAAAGGGTCATAAATGAAATTGGCCTATACAACGATTACCTTATAACCTCGGCAGTCAGCCTATAAATAAATAAATAAATAAACCCTGATGGATCTTGTTCTAGTCAACCAGTCACCAGCTGTGTTTAGAATTACTATAGATTCCTTAGCTGTGTAAGGGTGAACATACAATTCCTTCTACAATGTACATACTGTTTTTTTATTATGGAAACAATGTAGATATTGTTTTTTTATTATGGAAACAATGTAGATATTGTTTTTTATTATGGAAACAATGTAGATACTGTTTTTTATTATGGAAACAATTTAGATACTGTTTTTTTTTTATTATGGAAATGTTCATGAAACACAGGATTTGACCCAGGAATTTCATTCTTAGCTCTCACTATTGATCGAGTAAAAATGACTTGATTAATGTTAGCGAGGTGTAACGTTGCTGGTTATATGTCTATAAACGAAATGGGAGGGGAACCACCATTTGGCAATACAAAATTATTTATATATGACCCAATCAGAAATGTTGGCCTCGAGAAGCTCTCTAGTTAGTTAAGAATGGGCTTACTACCAAGATAATTGTTGTGTAAGCCATTCTTGGCCCTCTTAAAGTCAAGTGTACAAATGGGGTTAATACAACAAATTGATTAGCTTCACTTAGAAGAGGTGGGGAGGAAGGGACCTGGTGGGGGTTGTAGAAAAGACCTACTGTGAAAAACCCACCGAGACTGGGCAGTCAATTGACCTTCCATTCGCCCCACTGGTTCTAAACATCTAGGGACGGGTTACATATTAATTGATTGAATTTTTATTGATTTATAGTGCCCTTTTAACATATGGCTATCAAAGACTTAACTTATAGTTACTGTCAAATACACTTTACATGAGTAAAAACTGGAAAATAGTCATTATATATAAATATAATCTACATGAAAAATATACTTATTATTGACAGCCATGTTAAACTATTAAGTGGAAAAATGGAAGAAATATTCATGGCTGATTCAGGGGCTCTGTGATTGCTTCTTGTTTTTGTGGTGGACCCTCGTTTGTAGCTGTATAAATATATATATAGTAGTATGGATCAGGAATGATGGGGAAGCAGTCCAGTGGCTGTTGTTTAGATGCTGTAATGGTACGTTTCAGGCATCTATGATATTGACTACACGGTGGTAAAGATCGAGAACAAGAAGAATGAGAAGAATCGGCCCAAGAAGGACGCAAAGAAGGATGGCTCGTCAAAATGTATGGGTTACAATTTATACGCTGTTGGCCACAATATCATACACAGAGTGTACCACTTGTGCACACCGGATCTTCTCAAACTGTTTATAATGACTAATATAGATTTTCTACATATTAGTTCTAATTTTAAATCACATGTCTTCATTTTATTATATTTTTCAATTGAAGGTCGATTTCCCAATAGTGCCGATAGCTAATATTTTGAGGACTAAACAAATACAAACTTAATAACAGTTATTCGCATTTTGTAGATGTGTGATACATTATTTTATACAATTTCATTTTTAAAAATGATTGTATCTATATATAATATATATACATTATGCAAGTGCTCCAGGATAATGGTCCCTTGCTGTCATGTAACTTATGATCATAATACAAAACCACCATATAATTTTAAGTCAGGTTCGCGATGTCACAATATAATATAATGTTATGTATACGGGGTGTATCAAAAAAGAAACCAGAGTTAGAAGACGGAATTCTCATGTATATTTATTCGTATGATCAGTATAGATAGAAGCATCTGATAATTCTCCATCGTATGATGCCTTAATCAAACATATCCCATCCCAATGTTCCGAATAGGACAGATCATAAAAGCTGGCTCTAGGAAAATTTGTCCCAGTCTATGACATTATAGTGACTCATTATAGCAAAAGGTACCATTTGTCGGGTTTTACTTACATAGAGATATAAAATCTTACAAACTATAATCGGCAACATAAATTGGCTGAAATAATAAGTTATATGTCAGTTTCCTTTTTTGATACAGCCTATATACAGTATATATTATATACTAGAAAATTATGATTTATGGCACCATAATCATGGGACTTGTTTATTAATCCATTTACAATACCTAAAATTATTGTAACATTTCTAGTCTAACTTGCTCATAATATTTACTTATTTAGTGATACTCATATAGATTCGCGAAGCTGAACAAATTTACACGACCCTTATTTCCTAAAAATGTCGTATGGATATGTGGAAAATCATGAGAAATGCTGGAATATATAGCAAATTTATCATTGATTTTGGAGTGTTTTGCTTCTTTTTTTCAGTTACTATACTGTTGATTTTTAAGTGTTTAAATATTAAAACTTTGTTTGAGTTATTTATTTTTGAGTTTGCCATATACGTACACGTAGTAGAGATAGATTCTGTTGATTTTGCTTACAAATTTAATTTTGGTAATGGTCAATTTGTGTAAAATATCAGGGTCTCGGGCCACAGGTAACAAGCATAGTTTTGTACGTGTTTCGTACTCGTTGCAATTCATTGGTGTATGAAGTCTCTGCTATTACATCAGCTTAATCGCTTCTCTCTTTCATTTGCAATGTTACCAAGTTGTTGTCAGGTTGGTGGAGGAAGAATAACCTACTGTTCGCATCAACATTTTAAGATACTATATGTTACGTAACAAATATATAATGTTTTTCTCTTTTAGCTCTGTTTGGAGCTATAGATACCAAGACTTTATTGAAAGCCACTTTATTTATATTTTGACCAATCTGTCATCAAGTGCCCAGTCTTGTCAGTCTATGATCCATAGCATCTTTTTGTCCAAAACACCTAACTCTCTCTGTCTCATGGGGTCTGGGTAGCCCTTGCGGTGCGATTATAAAAAAGAAAGGAGATTTAGCATTACTTTATTAATGGTAATAAATGTCAGTCATACTCACAAGATTGCCTACAGCTTTAAGTTAATAAATGTTACAATAACACACTTCACAACAAATCTTTCTAAGAAGCGCTTAAGTCTCGCTCATGTCCTGTAATGGACGTCACCAGTCACCAGAATAACCCTAGGTTAACGCAGATTTTAACTCACATCCTTTCACGTGAAAGGCTGGCCCAGACCATCGTAGCATAATTCATGAGTGCGTTCAGTTTGGAGTGGTTGTCTTGTGGATGTGGATGACAGCATGTCTCGGTTGGCGTTTCCCTCTACACTATCACGTCATTTCACTGTACAAAATCAACACGAGTTAGTTGAGTGTGCATGAATGGACAAGGGTCAATTATCTATCCAAACTCGCTGGTTTGCATTTTGGGGATATCCCATTGTAACAAGCACAGTCTAGGATAGCTTATTTCATGGTCATGCAGTTCATACGGTGAGAGAAACCCTCGTGGTCTAGTCTCTGAATTTGGTCATGTAATGGTCACAGGTACAAAGAAAGGAGATTGCCTCATGGTTCAGGTGTCTTGATTTGGTAATGGTAAAGTCACAGGTACAAGAGAGGAGATTGCCTCATGGTTTTGTTTCTGGACTTTGTAATGGAATGGTCACCGGTAGCAAGAGAGGAGATGGTCTCATGGTTTTGTTTCTGGACTTGGTAATGGTAAAGTCACAGGTACAAAGAGAGGAGATGGTCTCATGGTTTTGTTTCTGGACTTGGTAATGGAATGGTCACAGGTACCAAGAGAGAAGATGGTCTCTTGGTTTTGTTTCTGGACTTGGTAATGGAATGGTCACAGGTACCAAGAGAGGAGATGGTCTCTTGGTTTTGTTTCTGGACTTGGTAATGGTATGGTCACAGGGTAAAAATAGACGAGATAGCCACTCAGTTTAGTGTTTTAATTTTTTAATTTGTTAATGGTAAGGTCATAGGTACAAATAGAGATTAAAATCACAGGTATAAATGGAGGAGATACCGGACTGGACTTGGTAAGGATAAGGTCATGGATACAAAGAGAAAAGGTGGCCTCGTGCTTTAGTCCATGGACTTGGTAATTTGAAGGTCACAGGTACAGATAGGAGATGGCTTGGTGGTTTAGTGGCTGGACTCGGTAATGGTTAGGTCACAAGTACAAAGCCAGCTGTTGGCTATTATGTAATGACCTTCAGCAATTGAAGTACAGTTTTGGAGTACAACAATTTTATATCATCCATCACAAGTGATGAGTGAATCGCAAAGGTATATCAAAAACAGGAATCATAAAATGCATATAATGCATATGATGCATATCTATAATATGAGGTAAACTCTTTCCGTTAACCCTGCATCAGGTCTGCTAAAAGGTTCATGTTAAGAGTACATGGAAAATGGTCTAAATCACTGGCATCTAACAGTGGTTGGGGTGTACCTGGAGTGTCATTGTGATACACTACAACTAGACTCCTCAGTATATGTTATATACCCAGTATAGTAAATCCATGCACATTACTTCACTAAAATACACAATGACACGAATGCCTTGGAAACTTTCGTTATGTTAATGGGGGTAGCCATTATGGTTCTATAAATAACTGGGGACACATAAATAACTGGGGGCACATAAATAACTGGGAGCAGAGAAAATATTAGCTTCTGGTGGGACCCAAATAGAGGATCTCCAGATAACTGGTCTGCTGTTCTACCCGTTGAGGCAAGGTTTTCGTCTGCATTTCTCTCCAGTTAAAAATAATCATATGGCTTCCTACATTGGCATATTTACACCAAACATTGTCAATATTTTGACAATTATAAAAATTTCAAACATATTTATTTTGTGATACATACATTTACCATAAGGTCTTATATTTCAGTGATACCGTTAGCAATTTTGTTTCTTCAAATGTTACAATGATAATAGGGCTTCCTACCATATACACAGTGGGAAGATGCATCTTTATTATGGCGTAAATCATATTAAATGTATTGCCTGTTGTATGCTAAATAATTCAGTCAGTTGGACATTATGTTAGATGAATCTTCAAGACTACTAGTAGGTTCCCTGAGAATAACGGTGTTGAGGGACCCACGCCAAGGTGAGGGAGGCAGGTTGTGGGTTGTTGATTTTGAGCTATAGGAGCACTAATGCACTAGTACTAGGACCGGTAGCGTCCGGTAGCGTCCGGTAGCGACCGGTAGCGTCCGGTAGCGTCCGGTAGCGTCCGGTAGCGTCCGGTAGCGACCGGTAGCGACCGGTAGCGACCAGTAGCGTCCGGTAGCGACCGGTAGCGTCCGGTAGTGAGTGTAGCGACTAAGCTGAGTCTATCGTGACCTTGTTCTCGCAGCCCTCAATATGGTTATAGCCCCACCCTGCTCACCATGCTCCTCTGAAATATCCCTGAGTTCCATGCGGGACTCTGTGCGGTCATCATGTAAGTTTGTCGCTCGTGGCCCTCCCGTCCCTATTGTCTCATGCCCCCACCACTCGATCTCTCCTTTGGTAAAACAAAATTTCTTACATGTATAGTGTTTAACTGTAAGGATGTTCACAATAAATTTTTATAAAGGAGAATTAATAGTTTCTCTACAATCTTGTTTTTCAGCAAAAATAATCATTGCAATAATAAAAAAAATCATATCTTATTGAGATTTTTTGTGATGCTGGAGATTTTTCATGATGCTGGAGATTTTTCATGCGAGAACTATTTAGAATATAGACCATTACAGATAGTCTGCAACATGAGGCAATAGTTAAATCGTTTGTACAGACAGCAAGCAGAGATAAATGTGAGAATGAGACATGGGGACGTTGTTTCGGCCATCATGGTTTTGCATGGTTCTGATTCGTCATTTATCTGGTCTCGCATGAAATACGAACGTTTTCTACTTCTGTATATCATTACGGATATGTCCGGACTCTTCGTCTCTCCTCGGATTTCTAATTACCGTCGTGATTGTTCATCTGTCATCGTTTATGAATTGATGTCACATCAGCATGATCTTAGAATCTCTTCATCTCTTCATGAACAACTCTACGAATCCGTCAGGATGCCCAAAAAACTAATAATACGCTCTTTATACCCCTGTTACTCGTACAGCCATTATCGTGGCCTTTTTAATAGAATTTACTAAGATGAACTGCTATAAACTAACATCATCAACTACTGTACCACGCAGTAAAATTACAGATACTGTATCTATTATCATGTCGCCTAATTTTCCATTTCAGTTTCTTTTCTTTGATAAAAATATTTTTATTTACTTATAACGCATCAAAGTTATGGTATTGTACCCTGCAAACTTTGCTATCTCCATGTGCGATTTCGACTCATCGTTTTAGGCGGGGATCGTACATATGACATATTGCTGCACTATCTCGCACGACTATTCTTTCTCTCACACATCTTGAATGTTGATTATTACGACTGTTAGTACTCGTATAGACACCGCTCTCTTTTTACTCAAGAGTACGTTAGTGACGCTGCACAATCTCTGTGGTTGTTTTTATGTTGGTCTCCACAGCTTAACTTTTCACAGTACGCTCTGTGTCCATTGATATATTCGCGTTGTGTGTTCTTTTTATTCTACATATTGACACGGAGGTTAGTAGAGATTTTTTGTATGACATACTGTATTAATAATTTTATAATCAAAATGTTAACCATTACATTTTTACATTTTGATCATACAAATTTCCATAAAAGCATATCATCTCCTTCTCCGAAGCAATTCTGCAGAATACTTTCAGTAAAACATTCACACGGTGCAACATTTCTTTTCCAGGAATTAAGAAATTTATTGAAATGACAAAACCTTCTAAATTAAATAAAATACAAAAAAATTTCAAGGACTTCGCTGTATATCTATATTTAGGGACCAATGTGTCAAAAAATCGAAATTTAGCTCCACCAGGGCAGTCTTTTTGAGTAAAATTCAGAGCTGTTCTAAAAATCTCTTACTTTCGTTATGTTTTATGTTTTACGCATTTTATTTGTTTTATTATGTTTATTTTAATTATGCACTCATTGCTGATTGCTGTTAGAACGTTGTTTTGTTTATTGTCAATGGAGAACACGAGACTATATTACGCTATTTTATGACAGTAGAATATTGCCTGAGAAGTTAAGCTGATTATTGTGACAGAGGTGCACTCATTCACCGTATATGTAGGTACCACGGTCTACTATGGATTAAATGAGAATCCAATAAATTATAGTTCAACAATATCATCATATCTTGTCCAAGATTCACTCATTTACCACCTTTAATGTCGCCATTCAGCATCTCGCAAGTCTCTCCGCGTGCCGGGAGCCATCACTATCAATGCTCCATCAACTACGGAATTGGATAAAGTTCATGAATCGACAACGAGTGCGAACTTTGACCTTCTCGCCTTGTGTAGCACTCCGTCGTGGCTCGGTACTGATCGGAGACGATCGCGGCGCAAAAAGAAAACCAGTCATGCACCAGCGGTAAGGGGAGTAAACTGTGATTCTAATGATCACGTTGGGATCAAACTTTCCCTTGGACATACCACCATAGCTTGGCTTCCGGCTTCCCTGGTTCACCAATACATTTTGTAGCGATATTTTTTTGAATTTCATCGATAAGATTACAAACCGCTTGCTGAGTGCTAGCAGGTGAAATGTGAGTTACAGCTCACAATTCCAATGTGACTGAGTAAATCTGGGTTGCGTCAGAGCTATTTTACCAATATGTCTTTCTTGCTCATACATCTTGGGGGCAGGTGGTGTGGATGGGTAAGATAACTGGGATTGAAAACCGGAAGAGCTTGGATTGATCCCCAATTTAGCCAGTATACAATTCGTGGCATACTTCGGGCAAAAATCATAATGATCGTTATTTAGAGTGTTTCCTCATGTAAAGTATGTGTGACTGCTGGACTAATAAGTACTTTTAATCGAATAAAATTTATTTCATTTCTAATTTCCATGTCATTTGTCATTGCCTTTGTGATGGTGGCCCCTTGCAGTCTGGTTATGTAAGTCCGTCTTTCATTTGATGTTGCTGTATTTCGGATGCTCTCCCTCGAAGGTCTCTCTGGGGCATACCCTTCAATATCCCGTCAACTAGTAAAATATAGCCCACTTGGCAATGCACATCTCAATGTATATATGCTTATGGAAGAAATAGTAAAAACAGTACACAAATCACAAGCTTGTTCAGCACTAGATGCCGGTTTTATTTTACGCATGTTTCAGATCGCTAAGGAGGGAACAACTGCCACATTGGCCGAGGCTGTTTCTGGGTTTGGTTCAGCTCTTGCCCACAGTCTAGGCGCACCAGAACTGACCAATTCTCTACAGGTCCCTTTAGCACCTAACCCCACAGACGGGCAGTCAACGCCTCTACACGGTATACTCCATGACAACAATCACTTACCCCCGCCTCCATCCACATCTCTCACCAGATCTAACTCACTCAAAGCTCCCTCCAAGAAGGTCACCATGACATTCAACCGTATGGCGTTGAGCCGGGAGAACTCGTTGAAGGTCCCCGGCCGGCAAGGCACAGGTCGACGTCGACAGAGTATGTTTAATTTCTCTCACCGTGATAGTATTATGCCGCATGCGTCGAACGACGACACGCAGTTGCACATACGAATAGACTACTCACCGAGCCTCACGAAGGCCGAACGCAAGAGTAGTATATGTATTATAGAAAATGTGATTTCTCCACCAGCTTCCCCCGTGTTGCAAAAGCCGCAGTGCGCTGAGGCGCGGCAAGAATGTCCGGTGACTCCGATTGCGACGGTGACGATGAAGGACTCGAACGATGCGAAGCAACAAGCCAGTGGTGAAACGAGCACAATTGACCCGAACTCTACCCTGAGTAGGTGCAATGTGCCACACACTGACTATAATTCATTTGTGATAGAACAGAGACGCAACAGTCCAGTGCCTAGACCGGTTAGACTCGGAATAAAGGAGAGCTATTCTCAAACACCGTCGCAAAATCCACATAATGGGCCAAAATCTACTTCGGAAGTGAATAAAATTGAATGTTGTAATCCATGTTCAGACGTTTTATCCCATGATTATTACTCGGTCTCAAATTCAAGTGAGGCGTTGATTAAAGTCACTCGTAAAAATTCGCCGATTTCAGAAGCATGCTCAAAATTGGGTAAAAACGCGAGTACTTTATGCAGCCGTCGGAGTCGAAATTGCGAAAACGATCACCGCGATTTGGAATTGGGCGATAACAGCGCGCAATCGTGGCGTTGTAAGACGCGACCGCCGTTTTTCGATGCGAGTTTGCTCTGCAGCAAAATGGCGAGCATGTTTCCGAGCTACTCGGCATCGAGTCCGACCATCAACGGCGGCGACAGTGACTCCGATTCGTCCGATTCATTATTAGAATCTATGCAAATAAATAACTTAGCAACTCTGTCTGACAAGGAAACGCCGGACGTATCAGGGTTGAACGACGATGTCTTTCTGCGAGGATTCAGCGACGAGATAAGCAACAATAACCTCGGTCGATTGTGGCCAACCGTCACCGCGGCCACCGCTTTACCTCACAATCATTCTAGAACTGTACAGAATCATGTCCCTAGCAAACATGAGTGTCTTTCATGCAGGAATTCGAAAACGATGCCCGTACACTCGGGCATCCTCGCTCAAAACGAATCGTCGGGATACGGGCGTGAATCCGTTATAACCAGTTCACCTCAGTCCATGCATCGGAAGATTACTCAACAAAATAACAGTTGTAGCGAAACTGATTTTGTTTCACGTGATAATTGCGACATGCAAAATATACAAACAGTATGCAAAATACAAACTCCACATGTGCCATGTACTGAGAGTGAGAGTCAAATTCCACCGTTATTGCCTGAATGCCCCGACATTCCCCGACAATCTCCCGTACTTGGCGTACCGAGTTCGCATATTTCCGTACTGTCGTCAGCATTACCCAAACCCCCACAGCGCGGTCTATTTCAGACACCCCTCGCTCGTATTGAAAGTTTTACTAGCCATGATGACGATTTTCAGGTGTGCGATTCACTAGTGCATACCGTGCGGAATGCATTAAGATCCAAATCACCGTTCCATTACCTCAACAGGAAAGATAAAAATAAAGTGCCAAAAATAAAACGACGTTTCTCTCTTAAGGCTTTAATGGAAAAGGCAACCCCGAATAACAAAGAGCACAGGTAATCTACATTGTCTTATAGACTCTGATTGCTCACTAAACATGATTAACGTATCGTCCCCAAATACAGTGCATACATGGTCTGCCAATAAATGATATGTTGATGTCTTATGTTATTGTATTCATTGTCGAAGATATCTGGTATGTCATATACAATGTGCGGATGTGTCTGAACTGAACAAACAAAGCTTTAAAGACCTAACTGGGCAAAAATATTTGTTATCTTTTAGAGTAGGCGCGGATAAACTCCTACGTTTTCCTGTCAAAGCTGAAAGCGGTTGTCTAATTAATTGAATAAGCTACATCAGGACCAACTGGTTCGGGTTGTTGGTGTTTGTCTATTGCATCTTTAAATGAATAAAAGAAAATTTATTTGTGGCAACAATAGTGAATATACACCGGGAAAGTAAAATTGTGAGAAATTGTGAGAGGCATGCTGGCGCCATACTGTTTACAGATCTGCTAATGATTTCTAAACTCATTTGATGTACGTAAATGTCACCCACCATAATATGTTTGCTGTTATTTATGCATTATACATTGGAAGGCTGTGTTAAGGACCACATATTAAGATTCGTGTGTTGTCAGTTGTCGATTTTTTTAACAGTCTTGACTTTGTTGTAACCCTTTTATTGGGTTTAATGAGTATTGGGTCTCAGCAAATACTACTTTGAATTGTAACCAGACTTACAGCAGCTGTATGTCGCATAAACCAGTATTTTACACCTTCACCCATAATAACATATTCATTAGTACATACAGTATATCTATGTCTCTCATCCACATTTCACTTCTGGGCTACTATTAATAGATTCAAATTCATCACCGATAGTTAAATATGGTTAAACTTTTCCATCGAATTCATATTATATGATACGTATGAACTTTTCAGTAAAAAAACCTGTGAATGTAAATATCTACTGATTTTGGCTCTGAAGTTATGCCCCAGACTACTGTACAATGGTAAAAGTATAGCAGCAACTAGTGTGATATATAAATATTATTATGAATTGACAACCCAGTTGGTAGAGCACCAAAGCGTTATTGGTTATTTTATCAGTTAATAAATCATGTCTTTATTACCTCCACCGAGGATGTTATTGGTTATGGTCATATTTCTCCATTTGTTGACCAACTCTACCAAACTGTGAATGGATTTGCATGAAATATCCCGGCATTGTTGAAAATAGGTCAATGATAATTATTCTCAGATGTGGCGGAATCTGAATTCAGGAATTTTTAAAAGATGAAACTGCATCTTAGAGTTGCATTAGTTGCACAATACATACGGGAGAATGACACTTTAGAAATACACGTTAAATGATGAGTCATAGTTTTTGTTGTAGTACATATTTTTATGGTAGAAAAATGCAAGGGTAACACCTTTTGAGAGTACTTCAATTTATTCACTAATGAGCTTTTGCATATATGTAATATGCTTCTTCAGGCTTATCGAATGAATTCAGTTAGTCTCAAAAGGTGTTACTCTTGCATTTTTTCCTGACTTTATAAGACTGATACGGTTACTTATATCATACTTTTTATGTTGTGTAGCTACCTTGACAAAAGTCTGCACTCTGTTAATGCCGTCTAGTGGTTATGCGTGATTGAAGGAATGTTTTCTGCGTAGGTTGGAGCCGTGTGTTACTGAGGCGGTGCTTGAGTGTAACAGTGACCACAATAGTGAGAGTAGTACAGACCGGCTTACATCATCACCCAAGACAGCCAAGGTTCATCCAAAAGGTTTGCCCAGCCACTTGTCAGTCAGAGTTAATCAACTCATATCGGTAAGCTCAGTTCGACAGCTCCTGGCTTCTCCTGACTGATTTCAAGCCAACTCAATTGTAAATATTTCTAGAGAGAAGTACACAAACAAATATGGAGGTTGTTAGTTAGATGCCACCAAAGGTGAATATTTTGTGCCTGTTTCGCTCCTTTTTTTCATCTCGGCTGCTTCCTATTAAATATGTATTGATTTTGTTGACTGTACTGACCTGACAGTATGTCATATCTACCAAGTTGATATAAGATCATAATATCAGGCACATGGAATTGGGAAGGGTTTACTGCTAATCTATTTTAGATTGTAGTCATTGAGATCTTCCATTTGAATTTTTATCTTATCAAAATCATTAATACCATTAGTGACACATTAACATCATGAGGTATTTACTCTAATAATTCTGTTATCCATCCATATATTGTCATTAAATATCAGAAACGTGCTGTTTACATTAAAGACTGAAAATTCTGTAGGCGAACTGGACAATTCCGGGACCATAAACAACAGAGGAAAAGTTGGTAAATCACCTCACCACATCTGCCATACGACCGACCATTCGCTCCATCCCTCACCGGTTTGTATCTCATTTCTGCTGTGCATTGGGTTTCAAGCACGATGCTTAATGTTCAAATCTCATGGATTTCTTGAATTTTTAACAAATAATCCATGATAAGACATCGTGACGTAAGCAAAGCGATGGCTCTTTCACGTGATATCGTGGTACTGTATGTCTCAATTGAATGAATTAATCGCACTAAAACAGCCATTGTGTAGTTTTATATCTCAGGCATATTGAGAAATATTCAGCATCCAGATTGTATAGTGATTCTGCTTGTAGTTTATGAAAACTTTCATAAATTGCCACCTGATTGTGTTACGGGTTACTAATTGGACACATATACTACAGTTTTGGTAACCTTATAATAAGTTCACATCAACCTTATACTTTAATCGGTTTATTCACCAGTAAAAACATTATTAACTTACCAGGGTAAAGCTAGGTTAGAGCAATTGACTTTGACTTCAGAAGACCCTGGTTTAATTCCTGCTCTAGCAAGTATGTAGGAGTAAATGGTGACAATGCGTGTGATGGTATAAGAATAATAATCAGTATAAATCGTTATCTCCTTCAGGCCACAACCAAAGTTCTATATGTTACCATCGTATTATTTCCCTGTATTTCACAGTTGATGACACTCTCATATATTGCATCGTGTATACTGCTGAGCATGATTACCTTTATTAATTCTGCACTCAAGAAAAATTCATATCTGTCTTTAATTTACATTATTACAAGACTCCATCCATCCATATCCATCCATCCCATCCATCCCATCCATCATCCCCTCCATCCATCCTGTCCATCCATCCTGTCCATCCATTGCATCCATCATCCCCTCCATCCATCCTGTCCATCCATCCTGGCCATCCATCCTGTCCATCCATCCTGGCCATCCATCCTGTCCATCCATCCCATCCATCCTGTCCATCCATCCATCGCATCCATCATCCCCTCCATCCATCCTGTCCATCCATCCTGTCCATCCATCCTGTCCATCCATCCTGTCCATCCATCCCGTCCATCCATCCTGTCCATCCATCCCGTCCATCCATCCCATCAATCCTGTCCATCCCATCCATCCAAGACAGCTCTAGATACATTGAATCATTAGACCATAAAGGAATTTCTATCCCTTTCTCTTAATGGTAAGAAAATCTTAACATGAATACGCATTTAATGATATCACATTGTACTTTACATCAGAATACACCGGATTGTATAATATGCCAGAGTGTGCATTTGTATTACACCCTGAATTATGCTAGGTCATACATTATACTTGATTTTCAGAAATGATCAATTCTGTGTAAATATTATGATATGGTGTGTGACTAATATTTTAGTAATTTGCAACGTTATATTTCTTGAGTAAAGTTACTGGGACGTAGCCTCAGCCCATACATAGTGCTGTATGATCAACCACAAACAGAAGAACCTTTGCTTCCCGTACAACATAAACCTACAACCTCTAGATTCCTGCTCCTGGTCCTCTACCAGATTTTTGTCATTGCTAATTAGATATCTTTGTTAATCGCTGGGATAATGAAAACTGCATATTTCGGGATGTTCTGAAGGTGTTAAATACATAAATACACGGGAGAAAGTCCACATTCATTGCATTATTGGTAGAGCACCATACTGGCCGTTGATGTAGCGGTTGGGGAGAAAGAATACCCATACTCTTCTGGTTTATTTATCTTATGAGTCTGTTCCAGGTTCGTATATATACTAGCACGGCTACCCCTACTTGTTCTTGCAATGTTCCTGAGGACAAAAAAGACGGTAGCACCTTATGAGTCTGTTTCTTGTTCTTAACGTTACTATACTAACACGGCTACTCCCACAATAGGAAATGAGCAAGATTTTCGTGCTTGTATATTGAAAAAGATTTGTCGTGGAATGGTTTATTATAAAAATATCATAGGGATGTAACAGGGCAATGTTGTACGTGCGAGTGACATTTAATTATAAAGTAGCACCAAAACCTCGCCTTTGCCTTTACTTTTTACTTGTTCCTGCAATATTTCTGAGAACAAGAAAAAGACGGTAACACCTTATGAGTCTTCCTCGTTCTTCACGTATACATACTAACACGGCTACCCCTACTTGTTCCTGCAATGTTCTAGTCATCCAATCAATTTAATTAATCAAATATACGAGGAAATGTGATTCGTGTATTTCGTGGCTTATCTGCACCCACACACTAATTGTTCCCGTATGTAAATCATGTCAACTAAGCAGCTTGATATTAAACGTTTATTGCATCCGCGGCTTTGCATCGACACACGCCGTTGCCATCGCTAAGCGCGTATTAGCGATATGTCAACTGTTTTCCAATAAGCCCTCGCGCTAATTCATCGCGATGGGTGGCCATCGACACACGGACCAATCAATAATGACTTAATTCTTCATAAGATCCTGATAGATGGTGTCTGTCTTGTGTCAGCTGCTTGCCAGGTCCCCCACGAGCTGCTGACAATCTTTTCTTGTTCTCTTTCCCCTAGTTCATCCATTTAGGCCTGTCACTTACTGCCTTAATGCAATAGTCTTACCCCTCTCATACCGCGATGCATCATATAAGGATGTTGTCTCAGAAGATACGCTCAGACTGTTTTATTAATATTGTTAGCATAAGTCGGATTAGCTCCATTTTTTCATCAATACAATCTTCATCAGATAAAACAAGTTGTGCACTTTCCTCTCTTTTCTTCTATTGCATTGCCTCTGTCTTCCAAAAGCATTTTCATATTTACAATTTGATTTTATAGGTTCTTGAAGTATTCCTCTAAGGTACCATCTAGTAATAGGTGCGTTTTCCCTTAATTTCAAATCAATACCGTATATACTCGCCTGTAAGTCGATCCACCTATAAGACAACCTCCCAATTATGGCTGACGACATCGTGGTTTTGCTCTTGACCCGCCTATAAGTCGAGGGTGAAGTTTGAGGGTGCTACCCCTTCTTAAGTCATTCACGGCGATCGACCGCCATTATAATTTGGATGGGAAACTTACCCCATGTCGTATTCTAATAAATGTGACGAACGCAAAATGTGTTGATTATATTTTTTTTATAGTAATATAAGGCCTATCGATATGTATATGAACATTGTATATACACTCTGAAAAGAGAATGCAACAGAAAGATATCTGAAGGTACGTATCAGTATATTTTTACTGCCTAAATTATTTTAATTTTTATTGACCAGCCTGTAAGACGGGGGTAGACTTTAAGGATTGAAATTTTGTCTTTAAAAACCATCTTATAGGCAAGTATATACGGTATCTTAGTTAAAAGAAAGTCAATAACACATTTTTATTTTTTAGTTTCCCATAAAGTGGCTGACAAATTAAAATTATTTCAAATAATCCAGTCAATCTGGCATATTCTTAACACTTTCATAACATGGTGGTAACATTTTGGTAAATTCTCCTGTGCCATCTAATCAGACTGCAACTCACTAAATGCATTTCAGGATTATTTTATACAGCGTTCCCTTAAGAATTTAAGAAATGAGGTTTATATCAGGGGCAGGTAATCAGAAATCTCGTGGTTATAGTATTTGATTAGAGATACAGGAGCGAGTTCAATTGTGGTGACTTACGTAGGTGTTTCTGTAGTTTGCCCTCATTCCCAATTAGAGGACTAGCTGTCAATAATATGATAAAGCACTGATTTCTTTTTACTATCACTACATTCTGATGTCATTAGACAATCTTAAGTAATCTTCATTTCACTTGTGATATCTATAAATTCTGGACAGCACTTAAGTAACTGGCTTATTTCTACATGGATCACTTTTTAGTGATTCAACATGTTCTTCATGATATCTAGTCTGCACTTTTTTCATACAGGTACCTATGGTGAGATTGATGTTCTTTGAGTGAAGCAATCTTAGAAGGGCATCAATTTTTTGTCTAGTTCAGAATCTTTTAGTGAATGGATAACTGATCTGCCTCTCTTCAGGTGTATCATTCTTTAAGTAAAATAATGCTTGATATGCATCATGCTCTGGTCAAGTCTATAAGGGTAGAGTGAAAAGATATTTGATCTGCGTCAGTCTTTCGTCACGTCTATTATCTTTATTAGAAGTGATGGTGGATTTACACCACTCTCTTATTAGGTCTATAATCTTAGAGCGAAGGAATAATCGATCTGCATCGTTTTCTGATCAGGTCTATCACCTTAGAGTGAAGGAATAATCGATCTGCATCGTTTTCTGATCAGGTCTATCATCTTAGAGTGAAGGAATAATCGATCTGCATCGTTTTCTGATAAGGTCTATCATCTTAGAGTGAAGGAATAATCGATCTGCATCATTTTCTGATCAGGTCTATGATCTTAGAGTCTGGATGATCTGCATCAGTCCATCAAAATGCCTGAAGCAACTCCAATCAGGAAGAATGATTGCCTCAGCATGCGACTAGTTACACCCTCTATAAAACTACAATGTTATTCTCCTTTCATCCTAATATCCTAACATACATACTAATCGTGTTGTGACCGTGTGGAAGGCATCGATGAAAAAGGAGGTGACTTATAACATGTACCCATATTGATAGGAATAGGTGATAAATCACAGTTTGGCTTCTTTATTGATTCACCTTCGGCTATTGTTAACGACAGTGTCATCAATATTGTATGCCACCTTTGCTTAAAGAGCATGGCTGAACGATGTAATTACTCCCTGTTTAACGTCTTACTTTTTACCAGAACTACTAATTGTATTGCTTATTGTTGCCTGGAATTAAAATCATGTTCCAACCATCTACTTCATTACAATTAGTTAGTTTATTATTAGCTAGCTATCATTCTTTTATATATCTACTATATAAGGGAAGCTGTACTGCCTCAGTTTTTTCAAGTGTCTATTATAATAAAGTTAAAATCCTATCCATTGTGTTTGCTATCAAATTCCTCCCAGATTTTTGGAGATAGACCCCATAAATGTATATTTCCTCATAGGAGATGAGCTTGGTGATAGCAGCAATTACAGAAGTTCTCAATTGAGTGATCCAGCCAAATATAGGTCAGCCAATTCCATGCAGGCAGGCATAAAGACTCCCCAGTTCTGAAATGTTCGAAGTGGCACAAAGATTGTCCTCTTGACAGCCATGTAACTCTCTTCAGTGTAGCACCCCTTTTGAAAAGAAACAAGGAATATTATACTATAGTATACTTTATACATTATACTATAGCCTGTATACCAAGCCATCGATGTATACAGATACCTGTAACAAGTATTGTAGACTATTAATTGAATTGCTGATGTTTGCCGTATTTGCTATACTAACGTGATGTTAATGGGGGTAGCCATTGTGGTTCTCTGGAGTAACTCTACATACGTAAATGCCCAGAAAAAAAACAATCCTTTGGTGCGACTCTAACCTATGACCTCCCAGTGCGGGTCGGGTGCATGGTCAGGTGCGTGGTCAGGTAAGTGGTCAAGTGCGGAGCAGGTGCGGGGTCAGGTGCTCTACCAACTGAGCTACAGGGTAAGACTTTCTCGTGCTGATATCAATATCCACAATGAAAACACTACTCCAAATATTAATATATATCCCAATAATAAAAGTTTTGCCTTTTTATGGCGTGGTCGTTAAAATTATTACCAAAACAATTCATATCAATATGAATCGCGAATGATTCATTCGTGTCATCTCAACAATCCAGTATGACTCAGTTTTGTGTGGACATTTAGTATATATTTCTTGTGCTTCCAATGTTGATCGATTTCATCCAATTAGCCTGAAGAGGCATATTACATATATGCGAAAGCTTGTTTTGAATAAATTCAATTAGTCTCCAAAGGTGTTACTCTTGCATTTTTTATTATTTTATCAACTCTCAGTTCATGGTCGTCAACCTAAAATGGGAATTAAGGACATAATTTGTGTACACAATCTTACACATTCCACCTGATACTGACAATGGAAATGCATTATTTATGAAGCCTTTAAGTACATTCATTTATCTTTAAAAATCATGTTGGATTGGTATAATGGAAAATAGTTTAGATGATTATTTAATTTTCAAATACAATAACTAATATTAAAATGCATAATTGTTCTCCGCTAATAAATCAATGGATCGTCATTAACCCTTAGCACTTGTTGTCATAGAATTGTATTGCTATAGTAATGTGATGTACAGATGTCAGTGTAGTAAGGGTTAATCACCATTGTCTCACTAAATAGTGACCGCAGCAAAGTGCTGATGATTTGGCTAGTGATATAATAAAAATATTGTCTGTTTATTCCAAGTGGCTAAATTTCCTGCGAATAAAAAAGGGATCAGAATCATCTCCCATTGTCAGAGAGTTATCAGCCGAGTGTCTTAGTGTGGGTCAGACGTCTGCCTCGCACTAACGATATAATATTGTGTGACAGTTATCAGCCGAGTGTTTTAGTGTCGGTCAGACATCTGCCTCACACTAACGATATAATATTGTGTGACAGTTATCAGCTGAGTGTCTTAGTGTCGGTCAGATGTCTGCCTCGCACAAATTATATAATATTGTGGGATAAAATTGTAAAATTCAACACTTTTGCTATTGTGAAACATTTCTCATATTTTAGTATCGTTAATGTAGATGAAATGTGGCATTTTTGATGTCCTTTTAGCATGAGAAAATGGCCCTATTTAGTAGCACAACGGTTACTGCTCTTATATTGAACATGTTATAAATACATCTGTGTTCCACTCAATAGCCTAAGTAAAATTGTACGTAAAGTAGAATGTGTCTTGTAGTATCATCTTTTGCTAATGTGGTCTCAGCAGTCGCTCTGCACTGTGACTCGTTGTTGATCTCACATTCTCCTTTTCTCTCTTACCTATGCATTATACCATAGCTAACTAGTCATTTTGTCCTCTTCCTAGATTTCAACTACAGCCCAGTAATAGCAGGTAACCAGCCTTGACTTCTCCTGCATGGACTTCTCGCCTCCTTTCTTCTCCACATACCGTGTTTTCATTTTGACCATTTGAACATTTGAATTTAACACAGTAAAATCTCGTGCTTTTGATCAGATTATGGTTATTACGAATTTTCAAGTCATAATAATGTCAAACTTTCAGAATTTATAAAATATTTATATACCATCTTTATCTCACCACAAAGTTTCAAATCTGTTTTTTGACTGATCAAACGTATCGATCTTACAAAATTCTCTAGGATTTTCAGAAGTACACGCACAATTCAAATCCAAATTTATCACGCCACAGGCTGGTGTTAAGAATGGGCTAACTGGTAGAGGTACTCAACGCCCAAATGCCAGAATTTGAGATGAAAGCATGAGTGGTGAAACCCCAGGCTGCTTTTTTAGCTTTACTTTACTCATCATGTATCCATGAAATTTCCCGGATGGATTTATGCTAGCCTGGCTGCGCCTCCAATTGTGTCTCTGCTTGCCCTTTGTCATAGCTTGCTCTCCTTGAGTCTTATCAATTCATACGCCATCTCTGTCAATATTATTTTGTGACTCACCATCTTTTTTATAAAACATCAGTGCACAAAATTATTCATTTCTTTATTTTAAATATATGTAACGACCTATCAAATTCACATTCTCATACTTTTCCTTTTGATTGTGACATAAAATTACTCACCTCCTTTTTCTTAATTCATTCATATTAACTCGTTGCTACCATTTTGAATAATTAGATTATTGTAAAATTAGACGGGTTATTGTTTTTCTTTTTGTGTGACTTCCTAAATTCGTTGCTTGCTTATCCGAACCTTTAATGAAAGCCCGAACAAGAATAATTTTGCATGTTTTTCATGTTGCTCATTGATCGGCAATTAAATTATGATCTTTATCCAAGGAAAACGTATTGCGATCTGATCTCACGTGGTGTAATCTGGTCTGATCTATGTTTATTTATTAAGTATTTAGTAGGTATCGGAATGCTATCAATAACTGAGGTACTAAAAATTGTCACTAAAAGCCTTATATTGAGTCACAAAATAAGTGACCGTTATCGTTGGTGTATGTAATTGATTTTTGCGTGTGCATTTTCTGTGCAGTGAGCCTTTTTGGATTGTTACATCTGTTCGGTCTGTCTTGGATATTATTCGTAAAAAAGATTCTTCGACTTTCAGACACCATCTCTAAAACCGTACAAACGAAATGCAGTCAAATCAAAGTCATTACCGTGGAGACGAAATTTTACGAATTTTCTCCGTAAACGAAAATCAGCCAAGCACATTTACGAGCAAGAAATCAAGAGTCAGCATGTATCGTCTAATAGCAATGGTCACGCCCGCATTCCAGCAGCACGAATCGATAACTTGGTGAACAGAGGTGATGTCAGCTCAACTAATATCAACAAGCCCCTCACCTTTGTTCACACAGTCACAGGTATGTTCTTCCTCCGCAGCCTTGGTGTTGGCTCCTCATGCACATATTACTGATTTAATATAAATACCATAACTTATTGCTGTTGAACCATTGATTAACAACATTTTTTTGGCTTCCTAATATTGAGGCTTATTGGTGTAGGTTATCAGCATTTGGTCTTTGGCTTTACCTATTTTCAGGCTTACTGGTATAGGTTATCAGCATTTGGTCTTTGGTTTTACCTATATTTAGGCTTACTGGTGTAGGTTATCAGCATGTGGTCTTTGGCTTTACCTATATTTAGGCTTACTGGTGTAGGTTATCAGCATCTGGTCTTTGGCTTTACCTATTTTCAGGCTTACTGGTATAGGTTATCAGCATTTGGTCTTTGGCTTTACCTATATTTAGGCTTACCCACCATTTGCATATCATCATTTGGTGTTTGACCTTACTAATATTAAGGCTTGGTGATGTAGATTATCAGCGTTTGGTGATGAGCATTTGTCATATGTCTCTAATAATATTCAGGCAGAGATATACCAGCGGATCTGTTTATTTGTTCTCTATCAATGACACAGATTGCCAGCAATCAGTTGGACCACCGACCCCGAGCAATGAAGCAGCGAAAGTTTTTGATTTCCCATCAGCCCCATCAAGCTCCCCACAAAACAAGCATCGCTTCATCACGTGGGGGAGATGTCGAGAGTGTACCCGCAGCCACAGCTCATCGGAGGAAGTCAGTATCATCCACATCTTCTTCAACACTGATTTCACTTAACGATTGTGTTAGGCTATGATTTAACTTTAATGTATTTTTTATTGTGTTATACAATATAATTAGTTATCACACGAAATGTATATAGGCGCCTTAGAGACATACTAGTTATTAGGGC
>WURV02053343.1:0-21819 GCA_011762755.2 Epimenia babai | reverse complement strand
GGGTTGTTGGGGTGAGGGTGGGATGATGTTTGTTAGGGTGGGGTGGGATCATGAGGCTTGTTAGGGTGATGTGGGATGATGAGGCTTGTTAGGGAGAGGTGGGATGATGAGGGTTGTTAGGGTGAGGGTGGGATGATGAGGCTTGTTAGGGTGAGGTGGGATGATGAGGCTTGTTAGGGTTAGGTGGGATGATGAGGTTTGTTAGGGTGAGGTGGGATGATGAGGCTTGTTAGGGTGAGGGTGGGATGATGTGGCTTGTTAGAGTGAGGTGGGCTGATGAACCTGTGTATGGTAGACGAGGTAGAATCATTATTTTGGCAGATGGGGGGGGGGGGGTTTGCATGAAAAACGGTGAGGCTGAACAATTGGGACAATAGGGCTGGTATCGCAGTTTTTCATGGTGCTATGCTGAGTAGCTCTCGAGGAGTGGAAAATTACCGAGGACAATGAAGCCGATTTATCGAGGTCAGAGGTCAGACTGAATGCAATCGATCGATAGATAGCCGACTAGAATTTAGAGAGACTGATTCAACTCCCTAATTTAGCCAGAAAAAGACTCGTGGCATGTGTGTCAAGAAGCACTTTTACCCGCAGTGGGCTTGACCCGCAGTGGGCTTGAGAGCCCTTGCTGAGGGTCTGAGTAGGGAGTCTTCCCCTGTGACGTGGCCCGTGTTTCGTATGCTGATGTAACTATCCTCAAGAGAATATAATTCAAGAGAATATATTTATCAAGAGAATATAATTTAAATTGCTTTATTGGTATTCGGTGCTAAATCTACATGCGTTTAAAATATTTTTTGGGATATTATAATCATAATATGTGATGCATATTATCATGTATAGATTTTTATTTCATTATAGTTGGATTATTTTTATATATAAGGATGACATCGCCATTTTGTATCTTACTCTGCGTGTATTTTGCCATGTTGGAAAAGGCCGATTTGAGTGATTGCTCGAGTTCAATCCAAATTTTGATGTTTGAAATAAAAATATGTTTAAAACAAAACGAAACTACTATCTTCCCATATCGGTCACCTATCATTTCGTCGGACTTTCGGCAAAGTGCGCAAGATCAAACAGGCGGTAGGTTGGCATTCGGAACCTTTCAGGACCAGCGGCGGGGAGAGCCGGCACAGTCAGCCGCCTGACCGCTCGCACTATACTGATTATCTCCACACGATGATAAATGAAGAGATCACTATTGTAGTTATGGTTATGATAATAACCAGAGTCTTTGGTAAAGTCCAACATCTCGAGCCTAGCTAATGTCCAAAACGGGATCAACCCGGACTATTTGTATACACACACGAGTATGCGCACCTTGTCAAACATATCATCGATGGGTGTGGCCCTCGGCGTGTTCTCCGCCGGTGTACTCGAAAATGTACCTGCAACGTACGGCCGTGTTTTTTTAGTAGCCGACGAAAACTTTGGCACTGATAGATACGAGGGAAGTCATTCGTGTCTAAATCACTGGATGTGATAAGAGAAAAATGAATTGGGATAGACAGAGATTGATCCCTGATCTAATGAGTTTATCCCTGTTGCTGTACAGCCAGTCTCCTCGTTCACTCGCTCTTGCAGTCTTGCAGTGTGGTTATGTCAGGTTTCTTCTCGTGATGCCGATGAGGTCCGGATGCTGATGACTACTACTACTCCCACTGTCTCGCCGTCCTCCGGGATGTCTCACGGAACAACATTAGCATTCACAACATTCGCGTGACCTACGTGGGGTGCCCGTTGCGAGTTTCGGACCGGTTCCGGAAATGGACAAAGGTCAACCATCAGACTAAGTGGCCCGTGTTACAATGATGCCTCACCCGTAACGAAGTGGGACAGTCTCCGTAACGCAGTGTCGACCGATTTTGTAAAGAAACAATGACCGGCGAATGTTTTTACACATACGTATGATAATAACGAAGATATTTTGCTCGAGAGAAAACTGTCAAGATGGCGCAAATTACGCATTACAATATTATTGCGATCTAATATGATATATTATATCCATAATAAAAGGAATTAACAGATGGGGAAGAAAATAGCCGCGCATTAAGCGCGTTAGACTCATAACTGAAAGTTTGCAAGTTCGAACCTGTCAACTTTCCAGCTAGTTATCTAAACCCGTCTCTAAAATGGGCAGATGCACGATATCGTTTGATGAAAAGATATGCATCGTGGTAGATATGAAGCAGTAAATACGTAGCATTGGGTACAGAGAACTAGATCAAGTACAACATTTATAGACCGCAAGTATCTGCCGACGAAGATTGACAATGAAATGTTTTTGGTCGCTATTCAGCGCATATACAATACCTTCGACACTCGCATATCGCCCCGCCAAGGATAACATTGAGCATCTACCCATTTTGGAGACGGGTTTACTCCAGCAATCGGACTGGTGAGGATCATCGCAGAAAAGTCAACCGGTGGGCGGTTGCGAACCAGCGACCCTTCGGTTACGAGTCCGGTGTTACTATCACTCGACTAACCGCTGTAACATAGATTATGCATGAAAGATGGTCCATTTGCGCGCCGCTCACATCGAGAGATACGTATGTCAGGGTGTATATAAAACGATAGGTACGAACTTTGAGCGGACGGGTGGAGATGTGCGGAGGTATCGTGCTGGGACGTGACCTGGGATGGGGTGAGCTGGGGCGGGGGAGGAGTCGACAGTCCGCAGATCACGGAAGGACTCCACAGCGCGCTCGTCTGATCGAGACCAGAGTCAGCGGCGTCCATGACGAAGCCCTTCGCTGAAACGGTCGTACGTGCGATGACTGAGAACTACGGTAGCTCGAGGCATTTGACCCCGAGCGGATCGTTCTTGCGAGCTCGTCAAACGCCGCTTGAAAGATTATTTGTGAGGCAAGTGCCAACACACACGGTCGCGGGCACGCATATACATAGATACACGCTGTCAAAAGGTGAGGGTAGCTGGCCAAATCATGATTTCCGGTTCATTTGATAAGACTCAGACAAGCACCCCGCTGTACTCGCGCTACAGCCACCTTCTTAAAGTGTGTTTCTGATTACACTAACGTTTCATTTCTAATCTATGCCTATTTGCCAAAATTTTTTCATTCCATTGTATTATTATTTTCTTTTCATCATTCCATTGTATTATCTAATATTACTCTACATAATCTATATACTGGAGTTTGCGGATGCCTTATGCCTATGAACGCATCATCACCGATTACATTAAAGACTGCCTATTCGAGTTTTTGACTCGCGTAAAGTGTATTTGACAGCTAAGATAATAAGTATACCATAATGTAATGAAATTCGATCTCAAAACAGCTTTTATATATATATATATATATATAATATCGACTACCTATTTGTGCTGTATGACATATTGTGCATATGTTAGAGCAATCGTAATGTTGTTGAACCTTTCTCTCTGGGTATATCTTGAAACCCGAGTATAGCAAAAACCGGGGTACAACCAAACAAATTCGGGTACAACCAAACAAATCCGGGTACAACCAAACAAATCCGGGTATAACCAAACAAATCCGGGTAAAACCAATGAAATCCAGGTATAATCAGACAAATACAGGTATAACCAGACATATCCAGGTATAACCAGACGAATCCGGGTATAACCGGACAAATCCAGGTGTGACCAGACAAATCCGGGTATAACCCAATGAGCCCGGTATAATCGAAACATCCTAGGTATAAAACGAGTTAATATGAGTTAATTTTAGGTTTAACATTACTGTCATATTACCGTACTGTGATGCAAAGGAGTAACGGGCACTATATTGCACTTGAGCCGCTGCCTGGGGTTCCAGCGTGACGTCAGATCCGGGCACTGACCGATCTCGCCTGAACCCTCTATGACGTCTAGTGACATGTGATTGCAGTCAACCACAATGTCCTGGACCTCCATTTTCTTCCATCTAAACGGTAGCCGAAATGTACAGCTGATGTGATTAAATTCGAACAAGGTGTCCAAGTAACTACATACACAACGCTGAAATTAAAGTTCGCACTTGCCATTAACCCTTAGCACACTGTTGTCACATAATTGTATTGCTATAGTAAAAAGATATACAGATGAAAGTGTGATAAGGGTTAACAGCGTTAAGGGTTAACACGAATAGGTGCCTGTGTAGCATATTCGTCGCAATACGAGAAAGATAACAAGACGAGGCGTATGCGGTGGTGCAGTGATTAAAAGTGTGGTCTTTCATTCGAGAGGTTGCATGTTCGAACCTGCACGAGCCAAGGATTTTTCCTGCATCTCCCACATCAGGAAATAAGTGGCATCTAGTACCATTAATAAAGTAACGATAAACCCTCGCCAGTCTCCCTTTTTACGCTGGTGCTTGTTCACACAGTTGGCTTCCCCACGGACTTGTAAACCGTTATTTGGTGAGCAGCCCACGGCCAACGCGTAAATAAAATGATTCAAATGTTTTTACTTTCTCTGAGACAAGCAGACCTCGTTGAGTTCATTTCGGATTCCTTGGAGCCGGTGATGAGTCGGGGGTGTAGTCGGACCCGGTCAAGCATCGGTTTGACCGCCTCCTCGTACGCCGCGATGTTCTCTTTCTTGTTGTAGTGTTGCCGTAGATACGCGAGCAAGTTACACGGGTATAGACTGTACAGTCGGTGGAACAAGCTGTACACGGTCGAGTGTAGGTACAGCGTACAGACCCCGCTCGCTTGTCCTACAGTACGCGCGGTTTACCGGTTATACCGAATATGTACGTACCTCCGCAACCTTCCACGTTAACTCGCAGATGGAACATCGATAACGGAAAGGGATACAACTCGCAGATGAAACATCGATAATGGAAAGGGATACAACTCGCAGATGAAACATCGATAATGGAAAGGGATACAACTCGCAGATGAAGCATCAATAACGGAAAGGGATACAACTCGCAGATGAAACATCGATAATGGAGAGGGATACATTCAATAAGTCCTAGACTTTGGGTATTTCCCTCCAACATTTATCTACAACAAGCTGTACTGTTATTTCATCAGTGTTTAAAAATCTAAATCCGTATAAAGTAGTGACTATTTATGGAAACTTTTTATGTTGTGGAAATAAATATTGTATATATCATGTTGAATAATGTTCATTTTATATGTACGCCATTCAAAGTTGTCTTTTTATTTCATATGTTGGCACGAGCACTGCAGTGGTTAGAAGCATGGGGTTTTCATACATGATCATGAAAACACAAATCAACAAAAACCAGTGATGTCTTCCGGCGTGTTGTATACCTACACTATTAAACCCTTACCACGCGTACATCTGTTCATATTACCATAGTAATACAATTCTTTGAGATCAGAGTGCGAAGGGTTAACTGGACACATTTCTGAATAACTCAATATATACATTCCATTAATTACATTAGTTTACAATCATCCCAACACATCACAGGAGAAATATGGAAAATATATCATAAACATGAAAAAAAAACAATTCCAGGCTATGCACTCTCATGCAAATTGCCTGTTACTGAAAATAAAACTAATAATTCGCTAATTGGTTCGGTTAATTTGACATTTGTACCTGGCGAGATAGACATTTGTGTTGCGTCCCGAATAATTGTTCAAAAGTTATAATAGAAAGCACTCAATAAATTGCGTGACAATAACATAAAAGATATCCGTGAAGAATTTCTACGAATCAATTCAGCTCATGGGTAAGTCACATTGCTGTAAACTGTAAACTTTCTAGTTTCTTTGAACTATTAGCTAAATAATGATATGTGTCATATATGTATGATACATGCAATATTTATATGATACATGCCATATTTATATGATACATGCCATATTTATATGATACATGTCATATATGTATGATACATGTCATATATGTATGATACATGCCATATTTATATGATACATGTCATCTTTATATGATACATGTCATCTTTATGACACATGTCATATATGTATGATAGATGCCATATTTATATGATACATGCGATATATGTATGATACATGCAATATTTATATGATACATGCAATCTTTATATGATACATGTCATATATGTATGATACATGCCATGTTTATATGATACATGCCATATATGTATGATACATGTCATATATGTATGATACATGCAATATTTATATGATACATGCCATATATGTATGATACATGTCATCTTTATATGATACATATCATCTTTATATGATGCATGTCATCTTTATATGATACATGCCATCTTTATATGATACATGTCATCTTTATATGATACATGCCATCTTTATATGACACATGTCATATATGTATGATACATGCAATATTTATATGATACATGTCATCTTTATATGATACATGCCATCTTTATATGATACATGTCATATATGTATGATACATGCCATATTAATATGATATATGTCACCATTCGTCGTGAGGCACGTATTGATGAGGCGGCTGAGAATCTCGCAGAGGTCACTCATGTACTGAAGGCCTATAGTGGCCGGTTGGACGGGCAGGTAGTTGGTGACGATGAGAGAGCAGGTAGCTAGTATCGCGACGTCGCCGTCGTTCTGATAAAAAACCACAAAGCGACGACTGCTTGTACACACCAATCGTGCAACGTACATGAGGAATTGAGGGTGGCGGCTAGCGCAGTGGCGCGGATCTTTGAACTCTAAAGGACCCCGGATCAATTCCCTCTCTAGCCACTAGCCAGTATACTACTTGTGACATTTTCGCGAGTGTAGTGCGTCAAACTTGGTCTACCGATGGGTACCTGGGTTGTCCTCGTGGTTATGTATGGTTATGTGTGGTTATCTGATGGCTTCTTTTCTCCAACATGGCTGTATTTCAGAAGCTCGCTCGCTCTCGCCCTCTCCCTCCCTCCCTCCCTCCCTCCCCCTCTCTCTCTCTCTCTCTTTCTCTCTCTCTCGTCACTACACTACTGGTTGTAGGTTCCAAAGCCCCTCTCTTCTCCGAGGTATAAATGACGATATGTGAAGAACCGGTCAATTAATGAACCTGCGAACAATGTCATAAAATCGATATTTGGAGGGGGGTTCGGTGACTAAATATAACAAAGTACTAACCAATGACCAATTTTCGTGCGTATTGCAGCGTGTTTGATCTAAAAATAATCGGTAGACACCAGCAACCGGAGAACTTAAGAGGGAGATGATGGGGAGATGGCATTGGGACAACGCCCGGGTGATATTAGCTTCGTTATCCTCAACACTCAACAAACGTACTGGAAATCTGGATTTCTCCATCAGTTCCCTTATCGGTTTCATGCATTGTGTTGTCAGCGAATCGGGGTAACGTCTCCTTATTGGGCAATTAACTAACGGGGCCCGAAAACCGGAAAGAAGACAGTGATATGTGGTAATAAGAATAAAAATATGAGATGACAACAAATAAGGAGGGTACAACTATAGGAAGTCACGGGGCGCAATAATTTTTGAATAGACACTGTCGATAAGGCCTCAGAAAACGCCTAGCCACGGGAAAAATGAGGCTTGCCTCGGTCAAAATGCTACCCGTAGAGTAATAAATTAATATACTTCAATCCACTAACAACATTTGCTACATTAAAATTGTGATGCGATGGATTATAAGTAGGTCTGTATTGTACTGTACGTTATTAGTAAAGCGACTATTCGGGTACGAGTCCAATGCGCCGACATCTCGACTAACTACTTCCCAAATTGCATCTGCCAATGTGACGAAGGAGCAACTAAGTTAACAATCGTATGCTCCTCATATATGAAGCCACAAGACGAAACTTGACACAGATTTTTCAATACTGTTTTGGAAAGTATATGTATTGTGCATTGGATTTCAACAGAGACTATCTTCAATTTAGGACTATAAAAACGTGTACTACTGAAGACACTTGGGATACGTGAGCCAGTCCGTTTTTATGGTTCTTATCGACTACCAATAATTTCTGTGAGAGCTTGTTAATGACGAATCAAAGTGGTTTCTTGACAATTTTCAGGAGCTCGTTGATGAACGATTATGGTGGGAAAATGTTGATGATTGTTTTTTAGGGGGAGGGGAACTCGCTGATAACTAATTATTTCGGGAACTCGCTGACGACTAATTATTTCGTAACTCACCGATGACTAATTATTTCGGGACTCGCTGATGACTAATTATTTTGGGAACTCGCTGACGACTAATTATTTCGTAACTCACCGATGACTAATTATTCCGGGACTCGCTGATGAGTAATTATTTCGGGAACTCGCTGATGACTAATTATTTCGGGACTCGCTGATGACTAATTATTTCGGGAACTCGCCGATGACTAATTATTTCGTAACTCGCCGATGACTAATTATTTCGGGACTCGCCGATGACTAATTATTTCGGGAACTCGCCGATGACTAATTATTTCGTAACTCGCCGATGACTAATTATTTCGTAGCTCGCCGATGACTAATTATTTCGGGACTCGCCGATGACTAATTATTTCGGGAACTCGCTGATGACTAATTATTTCGTGACTCGCCGATGACTAATTATTTCGTAACTCGCCGATGACTAATTATTTCGTAACTCGCCGATGACTAATTATTTCGTAACTCGCCGATGACTAATTATTTCGGGAACTCGCTGATGACTAATTATTTCGGGAACTCGCTGATGACTAATTATTGCGGGAACTCGCTGATGACTAATTATTTCGGGAACTCGCCGATGACTAATTATTTCGGGAACTCGCTGATGACTAATTATTTCGGGCACTTGCTGATGACTAATTATTTCGGGCACTTGCTGATGACTAATTATTTCGTAACTCGCCGATGACTAATTATTTCGAGAACTCGCTGATGACTAATTATTTCGGGAACTCGCTGATGACTAATTATTTCGGGAACTCGCCGATGACTAATTATTTCGGGCACTTGCTGATGACTAATTATTTCGGGCACTTGCTGATGACTAGTTGTTGCTGGGAGCTCTCTGATGACCCATCATTACAGGAATTCGTTGATAATCAATTATTGTATGAGTTCGGTTATGACAAATTAATGTTGGAGATAAAAGCTCTAGTGGTCGTGTAAGTCTCAATCTTCCGACCGAGAGATCCTAATCCAGAACACTGAAAAAATGTTCCATTTGTGAATGAGATAAAGAATATTCCCATTTTCGGAGTTTTGAAAAATGTTCACATTAAAGGGTGTGTTATTGTAATATTTCATATATATACAATGATTCAGTAGTACGTATATTATATATATGCTTAAATGGCATCGAATCGATCTTCTCGGCGCCGGGGCACTGCGGGAGTAAAACCACTGTTGTGTTCCATCTCCCAATACCAGCCGATATATCTGTGAAAACGTTTAGCAATGATAATGCGTGTCTGTATCTGTTTATAGTGATCTCTTAGACCAATATTTACAATTATCGTGTTAATATCTGGTCTGGATTGCGATAGAAGCATCCGACAGAGGTCGGTACATGGCGCAAATGTCAATATTTTTGGATCCGAACTATATTTAGATGTGCAGAAAAAATCAAGCTGAGCTATCAGTCAAGTTCAATTTATATTTTTTCTTTTTTCGATTTTTTATTTAGTTGCGCAGATGAACGAGTCCGCTCCGTATGATCAGATCCATGACTGAATCTGCAGTGAAGCGTATAATTAAAAAAAAGTATTTTCTGTGAGTTGTACATCGTAACTATATATCGTACTTTGTATCAGCACTCGACAGAGATCGCCTACCAATCATACCGATGACACACTGCAAAAGTTACAAAGGTTTAAATAATCTATGTTTAGTAACTTAGTAACTATAATACACAAATTATAATATGTGGAGTGTAATAATTCGACACACCGTAATTATGTCAATATTATTATTTGTACATTACAATTCACGCCATACTACGACTAAAACGAAAGGTAAAGGTAAAACCTTGTAGGCTAACTGAAATTGATTATTCGCACAAAATTTCGTATACAAGTACGAGTATACCAAATATATATAGTATGTAGGATTGCACTTGACGAAGTATACGAAGGTAAACGCTTCGATTTGCGCTACGCTGATTTCTTCACCATTTGAGCTACCCTGATTTCTCCAACATTTGCGCTACCCTGATTTCTCCAACATTTGAGCTACGCTGATTTCTCCAACATTTGCGCTACGGTGATTTCTCCAACATTTGCGCGACGCTGATTTCTCCAACATTTGCGCTACGGTGATTTCTCCAACATTTGCGCTACGCTGATTTCTCTAACATATGCGCTACGCCGATTTCTCCAACATTTGCGCTAAGGTGATTTCTCCGACATTTTCGCTACACTGACTTCTTTAGCATTTGCGCTACGCTGATTTCGCCAACATTTGCGCTACACTGATTTCTCCAACATTTGCGCTACGCTGATTTCTCCAACATATGCGCTGCGCTGATTTCTCCGACATTTTTGCTACACTGATTTCTTTAGCATTTGCGCTACGCTTATTTCGCCAACATTTGCGCTACACTGAGCTCTTAACCACAAAAATATGCTTACCATAATTTAGCAAAATAGTATTCACAGCTGCCTACTCTGGCATTATAGAGTTCAAGAATGTCCTTCACATTTGTTAACCCTCGCCTTTTTGTTCTTAGACCGATATGAGCTGGCGACTGTGAGAGACGTGCCCTTTTGCGTCAACTTCAAATCGTCGTTAACAGCCACTTAACAAAGGGGATAAGAGCCTTCTGTCACATTTTATTCACAATAGATTTCTTTAAACAAACTATACTCGTGTGTAATGATTCTGAACAATCATTACATCTACAACTGGGAAACAGATAAATTATCCATTGTAAATTAACGTTCACGGCTCGCGTCACTGTTGAGATACAACCCAGTTTCCTCTCGGTAAGTTATGGGAAACGCGTCGCCGAGGTTATGGATATAGGATTTGTTAGTTAGGTACGTGTCTAATGTCGGTACTTAGGAGGATCGAGACGAAAGCGACTTGTGAGAGAGCTACCGATCGACATAGACTTCGCGTAAAGATGTTTTCGTTGTACGGACTTTACTAATCAGCGCAAGGCGACGCGAGACCAATAATTCGCGGGATACATTTCCGTCGCCGTATCCAATATCGTCTGCTGTTTCTGTTAGCGTTCAGACGGCATACGAATGGCGCTGGGCACTGAGCGAGATTGAAGCGCGCGTTGTAAATCGCTAGCGCGGCGCGTATAAAACCGCGATTCGTGAGAGCCGTCCGCCACATCACGCAGAATCGGTTTGATTTAGCGGAAGTCAGTCAATAATCACAAGATCGACGCGACGTTTTTGATGCCCCTCCCCCATTACCTCGGATATATTCTCTACGGTACGTTGATCGTTGCATCAAATTCCTAAAGTATTTTTTCGCGATATTATTATCGTTATTTTGATCGCGAGTGCCATTAACGTTTTTAGCTCACGTAGAAGCGAAAAAACAGTCACGGATCTTAAGATCGTGATGTCATCATTGGTTTACACCATATATAGTAATAGGTATTATTGAGTTGACGTCAATAATTAATACATGTCGTCACTATTTACTGGATAGCGTTTCCGTTAATTCCGTGTTTTGTCTAAGAATTCTCCGTCAATTCCGTGTTTTGTCCAAGAATTTCCGACTATGGATTTTCTACTTAAATGTAAATTTCAAGACACAACAATAATCGTATAAATACAAAAAATAGATTGTAAGATCATAGTGGTCAGCGTTTAGCGTATTTTATCGATGTCGCACCTTACAATAACAGGCAGTAAACAACTTCCCTCAAAAACTTGACGCTTCCAATTGGAAAGTACGAGTCTAAAGTGATCCTTAACAAACTCATCACAAACATAAGCAATAAAAAATTCCTTTTTCAACGGATACTGACTTCAAGAATGGTTATTGTCACGAGATATTCATCTCACAATGAGCATCTAAACTCATAACTCGCACCCACCATGCCAGGGGTGTCCCAAATATGGCGACGTGCGGCAAGGCGTACTATCGAGTAGTCGCTTCGATATCAATGGTCTCGGAAACCCAAATATAACATCACCAATAGGTTATATAGCATTATCAAATGAGTTAAACAAGCGAAAACCCAGACTCAACGGAAACAGCTACTTCAGTCACGAACTGAACAAGTGGCCTGGACATGGACCTCGGTTTGTCTATAGCATTCTGCATGCAGACACCTTTCAGTTTTGCATATTAATAATAAATATATATTACATTAAAATTACATATGGCTTGTGAGCTTCGAATACCGACGGAATTGTACTTTATGAAATCAAGACATAAATACAGCGTCCATATGCGTAGCTGAGTTGATATTTCTGTCACACCAAATTTTCTCGTTATTTCTTCGCAAGAATGCGCTATCTGTTGAGAAAAAATGTTACGCCTTATTGATTAACGAGAGTAAGGATTGACGCGAGGTGTTGTATACAGGTATATTTCATCAGGTAAAATCAGCAGCGATTGTATATTATGATACGGCGACTTTGATCTTGGCATTGTATGTTTTATGTATTGTATACACCGCTAGTCTTTGCACACAAGACTGTGAGCGTAACGCCTTTTGAGACTAATGAAATTTATTCATACACGAACTTTCGCATATATGTACCAAGCCTCATTGGGCTTTTATAATGAAATCCACCGAAGATATATATATATTTCGTGAGTTGCATATTCAGTTTAGATGCTCGTGACGAGCTCGTATATATCTGACCTGTATATAATTAATTAATTTTTCGCCGATATGTCTAGATTCTGTTGAACTTCGGGGAGGTAGGTGGTTTTTTGGTCACGTTCTTGTCCAAATTTGCATCATGCACTAAAAATACAAGTGTTATCATTTAGAATTTATGACTGTCGTTTCTTGTGAAAGCATCGTCGGACAGTCTTGATTTCGACGCCTAGTAGAACCGAGTGATTTGAATTTTCCCCTCGTAACATACATTCATTTTTAATAGCCGCCCTCAGTATAATTATTATTTCACTTTGTTCGTTTACTTATACGAACATGTAGTGAACAGACTATAGTGTGTTCAATTCAGTGTTGTATATATTTATTGGTTACATAACCTGATAAAGTTGATTCTCTAAATATTTATTGGGTCTCACCTCCTCGTCTTATCGCACGTAATGAAAAATACGTGCATAAGAAAGCTCGCGTTAATCTTTCTCGCAAGTCGTCAATAAGGTGTTGCATTTTCTACGATATACACAACACGTCAAGCCACATCTCTTGGCCTGTTATTGAGCTGCCAGTACCCGACACATATCTCTATATAACAAGTCCATTAGGCCTTGATTTTGTATTCGCCGTGTGAATAGCATTCAATTATTACTGCTTACTATACAGGAGAGGAGACCCCCCATCTCGTGTAAGATGCATTATTGCGTGTAAGACGCGTGTAAGACATTATTTACATCACTACTTGCAGCGTATTTAGCAATAAATTATAAAAGTGATAAAACACATTTTACAGTATCGATCAATTATCTATTGTGTTTACACTCCCATTTGACATTATTATTCAAGTGAAGTTGTCACGTTATCATCTTAATACGCCGTGTAGGACTGTAAGTAGCGTTTACCCTGGCGTTAGACAACGTTATGGCATTTATGTACAATCAGCGTGTCGTTAACAGACCACGTTTCGAGAAACTTGTTGACGACGACCCTCAGTGAGGTTCTGTCGACTTCCACGGAACTTGCAAATTGGCAAAAACTGGCAATGGCAATGTTGACAGTTTCGACTTTCAAGAATATGAAAGCATAATATCTATACACTTCCAAATTGGCCGACTTTCTAAAGAGACCCAATATATCAGCGATCCAGTAAATCAAACCAACGAATGTAAAACCGTATTATTTATGTGCGAACAATAACTTAGCTTTTCCTTTTTCCTACACGGTAGACCCTATCGCCACACTGTCCATATACTCGTCTTTTTACATGATTGTCGCATTCACTTATGTCATGACTATTCATTTCATAATGGCTATTTTATAATATTCGTTGTATTCCTGATTGAGAGCTTATCGACAAAGAGCTTGAACTTGGAACTAATGTAATTCACTGGACAGACACAATCGAATGACTGAACATGACATATGAAGAAAACTCTCTATTTCAGAGGAACTTAGACTATTCAGTTTTGTTTGGGGATTGTTCCGTCGATCGGAGAGTTGTTTTTGAGAATGAAATGTGAAAATGTCAGCACCGCTGCCACCATGACAGCAAAATCCGAGTGTTACACATGGCACGAAAAAAGGAAAGTCATCATCATGAGAGAAAGAGGGAGATGGAGAGGGAGGGAGAGAGAGAGATAGAGGAGAGAGAGAAGAGAGAGATAGGAAAGAGAGAGAAGAGAAAGATAGGAGAGGGAGAGAAGAGAGATGGAGAGGGAGGGAGTTGGAGGCAGAGAGAGAGGGGGAGAGGAAGGGAGAGAGAGGAGAGAGAGGAGAGAAGAGAGAGGGAGGGAGGGAGTGGGAGGCACAAAGAGAGAGAGATGGAGAGGGAGGGAGGGAGAGAGAGGAGGGAGAGAGAGAGAGAAGAGAGAGGGAGGGAGGGAGTGGGAGGCAGAGAGGGAAATGTAAGTTATTATATGTTACATATCAATACACGATATATTGGTTAATCAACAGTTTTCTATAGTCTTTTAACAGTTATAAAATCGCCTGGTGGTAAATTTCCGTTATCAAGTCACACGTAGTGAAATGATACTTACGGATAATACAATATGCTAGTTATTACTTACAGCCGAGGTGGTAAAAATATGTTCGTGAATACGGAAAGGCTATAAAACATCAACTAACGGTGCTGATAATATACTTGTACATCTACGAGACATTCGATCGGCCTTCATTGTTAGAGTTCAAAATTGAGCGAATTATCCAATAGAATCAGGTCGTAAAATTTGAAGGCGCTCGTTAAAGCCTGACAATTTGTCACTATGCAAACTTCCTTCGCGTCTTCTCTGTCGCATTTTAAGACTTTTACTAAAGCATTTCGATCTTTATTTAATCTCATATACACATAAATAGTGTATTCGTGGCGTTTTCATGAATATTTTTAACAATTTAGATATATTTTATATTTTTCTGCGCTTTAGAAGGGTACGTTTACATTTTACATTGTGTTTGTCCAAAGAGATCGATTGTCGTATGATGAATCCTGTCATCTTCATGTTTTGTCGAACGTAATTCACTGATATTTTATTTGGAAAGAAATGCACAGAAAAACACCTATCAGCGGTATAGGTTTTTTAACTGTGCATCTCTTTCCGGCTATTCCGAGAACCACATTAGCTATCCCATTAACAGCACGTTGATATTTTTATCTCATGGAACCGTCAGTGATTATATTATGGGATGTGACGGTATATGAATAACTTTCTTTTCGATAACGTAAAAAATGATTATTCACACAAAAGTTTATATTTGATGACGCTGACGACGATATCAATGATGAGGATAATGGCGATGATCATGTCGATGATGTTCTCGTACCTCGTCTCCCGAGATGTGATTATAAAAACATTTTGACCACGCCTTATAGGGTCGTAGCTTTCCTCAGTTTGGATAGACAATATAACATTGTACCCAACTTTATCACAAATCTGGCTACTTATATAATGTTATCGAATTTTTAGAATATTTGACGAGTATTTAGACTGTTTAATAATACCATTGTTTAAATGCTACGACCCTGAAGTCTTATATTGAATACCTTAAGTTATCATAAAACCCGAAGATTATTACGGTTCTCCCTCCACGTATCAAATATAAGTGGTTTTCGCAGTGACAAAGTCCCGTATAATATAGTCCTTGGGTTTGGTTCGAATTGTCCATTGCGATATTTCGTTAATCGTAGCTAATGCAATGTAAACGTTTTCTATCTTGATATACGTAAATATAGCTTGTATATGGCTAACCAAATAAACAATGGACAGTGTCTGCATTGATGGAATCGAACACCAAAACATGCTCCAGACAACAACTCCTCTGTAATGATGTGTCCACTACTTTGCGAATGTATGATAGCTGGTCATAAATCAACACCACCAATTCGAAAACCGCCAGCTACAGCGCACCAGGGAGGATACTAAAAGGCACTACCATAGAACTCAACCACTGCATGCAAACCATTTGTAAAATACGGCAGGTGCAAGAAAGACAGGAATATCGAATAGAAAAACTTTGAATAATGAATATAAATCGACAGCAATACGAACACTATTCCGACAGCCACGGACAACAAATCGTCAAAACTGGACACTACTGCAACCAACCATAAAGCAAAAACCACAGACATCATTACCTCTAACGAATAAGTAGGTTCGCCACCCCTAAACGAACCAACGACATTGACCTTCATTATGTCTTCACCTTATTGTTAGCTTCATGATCACCAACATCATACCTTCATTAAGAGATTCGTTAATACAGTAAATTGGTAATATAGATAGTCGTACGGAATTGCTGAGACATCATAAGAATCTAATACCAGTGTCATGTATTTGATACAATGAAATGAATGCTCAGTAAAAAAGCTCTACTCGCCACAACATAATGGACTTTTCTTTCGAGTATAAAAGAGATATGAATACGTCTCTATTAATCAATAATTTCTCATTAAATCTTACATACAGCACTGTGGTTTTTTTGCCGTGCTGATAACACTGTATATAAATATATTTATCATGTCTAGTATGCTGTATATATTGTATTGTTATACTTATTTTACAATATATCTTATTAATACAGTAATGCATTTTTTAATAATTCACTCCACCAGCTGGATTTTGCATCAGTCTGCAAAACCTGGTGATGCGAAGTTTGTTTACTTAAAACGCCCTAAACCCGCAACCTTCGAATGGCGGTTCTGTTGTTCGAAAGAAAACACCACAAAGCAGGCTTTACATTATTATGTCGGCGAAAAAAATACTGTCTTCGGAGTAGTTTTGTTACTGGATTTCCCAATATCAATTGTGTCTGCATTTTCATGGTTAAAATTTCATAGATTTACTTCATATGCTTCTTGAAAATATATAACAGTCAATAAAATCAATGTCGTCGCCAATCAAATCAGGTGTCTGGATCCTCATTCGATTGGAAACACGTAGATATAGCACGATGATATTTGCTATACTGTAATTATTCGTATATCCCGAAAAATAAACACTTCCTGAAACGTGCTGAAGACGCGCCTAACAGATCCGTCGAACTGTCGTACAGCGGCAGTCCTGTTGCAGACACGATTCCGCAATGATAAAACCGGAAGCGCGCGGTAGTGACAGTACGTCATTGAGTATTCATGAAAGTAGTAACGTGAGAGGTCAAGCAAAACACAATTAAAAAAGAAATCGTATTTTGGCGAGAGGCTGGGGCATCGGGTACAGTTCAACTACTACTAGTACGGGGTGAATACGTATCTATAGACATATTGTAATTTGATATTATGAGTTCCTGTCTCTTGCTATGGCAACAAGGTCTCGACATTGATGCGCGTAAGTCAATGCACAAAGAAAGTCACAATCCATCTATACAAGTTACATCGTCTCGGAATTCGCTGAAATGAATTCCGAGATGGGAGGATGGCTTGACCCAAAATAGCAAGAATGTATCCAAAATCCAAAGAGTCACGTCGATATGAAAAGCAAACTAAAACATCAAGGAACATCTAATGAAATTACAAACGATACAGAAAATCTTTATGTAGGAAATATGAACAGAAAAGACTATGATCTAATTCTGAAATAGGTTGGTATCACTTTAATAACTGAAAAATACATAACCATATGCCATTTAATACCATGTGCCCATGCACAAAAGACGTTTCACCTCAATTGGAAAATGGAGAACAGTGATCCATAAAGTATCCAGAAATCAACACATTTTAACTTGTATCCGGATTTATAAATCGGATGTCGTAACTATCTATTTAAGATTCGATTCTAAGAATGCCTATCTGAAAATAATCACGTTCTAACTCCGAGGGACAGATTATTTCGTAGGATAGGACCGGCATTACGAACGAAAACGGTTACGATTTGTAGACAGGTGGCATCTCTCAAGTCTCGCTAACGACTCAGATGCCGATCTTAGTATGACTAAAGGTACGTGACTCAAATACGGGTAAACTATCTTATTAATATTGACCAGTTTATTAAAGCGCTTTAAGACAGGTGTAAGAACATTGTACATAAAGCGCGGATTTACTGGGAGCCAATTCAGGTCGATTAAATGCTAGGATATACGAAAAAAACTTGTGACCACAACCAGCAGTTAGCTTAGTCGAAGCGGAACAGTAAGGGATGACCTTTGTGGTAATATTTATAAGTTATATGTAAATAGTACAGCGTGTGTACACTGCCTCTGCTCCCGCACTCGGAAGACTAGAATTTTGTTTACACGTAGTCATTGTTTTATAGTGGAACTGGGAAGCACATATAAATAAACTCATAAAAACTGTTTACATTAATTGAATGTCGAGCTACGGGTGTATCAACGGCATTAGAGAGTATCTTCGATATACAAGTCGCTTTCTCCAAAAGCATCAGTGGCTAACGATCTCTTGTAGGCCATGTGTTTTGAGCATAAGACAGAAATTCAGATATTGCGTCTGGACGTGATGTATAATGTGTCTTGCAGCGAAGTTTGAGCAAAATTAGTAACACTATATCATTAAATGTTCAATGTTGTCTAATGGCGATTTATACAGGACTTCCATTACCATTATGAAATTTTGTCATGTATAGTAGTTCTAACCCTAAATTACCTCGATCAATTCCTGTCCTGTACCCATCCCCGGTTTATTTGTCAACACATCCTCTATACTCATTGTGTTGGCCACGATCTAACTTAGAATATAGCCGATAACCCTCGCGAACTAACAACTCTCGTTGCGTCCCATTCGATCTTTCAAGTCCTCGGTAGTTAAGAAAATACACGGAACGCCGCTTACTAGTCGACGCACGCGTTTTTTCCATCAATCACGTTCAGTTGATTAAACACCCTTATCATTGCGCGTTTTGTTTCGATTCGCTACGCGATGTCTATCATAAGCAAATTTATATAAGCAACCATTTCGATTCGGCAGCCTTGGATAATAGACTAATTGAAAACTGACGAATAGTTCCATATATCTTCGAGCATTTCGGAGTTTATTAGCATTTATCTCCCCGAAAATCGGTTGCCCGGAAGCGAAATAATAAATGCCGATTTTTATACGCTATTATAAAATAACCAATGCCATTATGTGATTATAATATGCAGGGTGCACCAATAAACATCGAATCTTTTCTTTCACACATCACTATGTGCCTCTGTACTGTACACATTCGATAAGGGATAACGAAACGATGAATTGTGTGTTTTTCAGAATGGCGTGATTCCCGTCTTTGCTAATACAAATACCTAAGACATAACATCGATGATCATATAGCGTCACTTAGGCAGTGCATGCTTAATTACTAATCATCGCGGAATGGTTTGAATATTCATACGAGAGCTCGATCACGAAGCGAATTTTTGCACAGCGTGAGATAGAGGGATTGTGAAATGTACATCGGCGTTTAGCTGCTTTATTATCGCAAATGACTTATCTCACACATTGGCGCTTTTGACAATAATCGATATTTCATCATCAACTTTGTCCCCAGCAAATATTTAGGTTTCAAATGACAACTTATACGTCGAAAGGTCAGGCCTGGCCGCATGAAAACTGCGACCTGCCGGCCAAAGGTTACGTACAGTTGGTCGAATGGTAAGAACACCGGACTCGTATCCGAAAGGTCGCGGGTTCGAAACTTCCCACCAGTCGACTTTTCTGCGGTGATCCTCGGCAAGTCATTTATCCCCGATTGCTGGAGTAAACCCGTCTCTAAAATGGGTAGATGCTCGATATCCTTGGCGTGGTGATATGAGTATCGAAGGTACTGTACATGCGCTGAATAGCTGCCTAAAACATTTCATTGTAAACCGCATCTGAGAGCCTTTCTTGGCTGATACTTGCGGTCTATAAATGTTGTGCTTTACCTTTTTATTTCGCACCCGTGACCCTTCAGTTATGAGTTAAGTGCCCCTATGACTTGACTCGCTGTAAATTTACTCTGTGAATAAACTCGGTTTATAACGATGTGTTTAGGATTCCCTCGGGGGCAACGCTAAGACGCAGCTGATTGCGTGTGTCCACCCCCACCACAGATGCTTCGGGGAGACTCTGTCCACTCTACAGTTTGCGCAGCGTGCGAAATTGATTAAAAATAAGGTAAACCCCCGCATTGATCTGTGATCTGCGTTATTGTTTATTCAGTGTTGTGTCTCATGTTTGTTAGTGTTTGTTAGTGTGCAAATTATCTCTCTCCGCATCAATATGTGATCCAGAATCTTCTTGATTCCACTTTTCCAAACTTGTGTATATATAGTTTTTTCTTTACCTTTTTAAGGCTGGGATAAATATCATGGTATTTATCTTTTTTAAGGCTGTGATAAATGTCATGGTATTAATCTTTTTAAAGCTGTGATAAATGTCACGGTATTTATCATTTTAAGGCTGTGATAAATGTCACGGTATTTATCTTTTTAAGGCTGTGATAAATGTCACGGTATTTATCTTTTTAAGGCTGTGATAAATGTCATGATATTTATCTTTTTAAGGCTGTGATAAATGTCAGGGTATTTATCTTTTTAAGGCTGTGATAAATGTCACGGTATTTATCTTTTTAAGGCTGTGATAAATGTCATGATAGTTATCTTTTTAAGGCTGTGATAAATGTCAACACCGAAGGCAACATAGCTGAGTTGGAAGCGGAGATTCGCCTCCTTCGAGCAGCGTTATCCAAACTCAGTCCCGGGGGCATCGCGCCTATCTCCTCTCTGTCTCACACCCCCGAGACGGGAGACGACTCCGAGTGGAAGCTGAGGTTCGTGCAAGCCATGCACTTCCTGCAGCGAGAGCAGAAAGAGAAACAGGTCTCTAATAATTACCTCACGTTGTTTGTCCGTTACAATCAGAGCGATTTGGTGTGCGTGTGCGTGCATGCGTGTGTATCAGCAGGCGGGATTCCCCCTGTGTGGGCCATTGTTGGTCCTTTACAATACTAAGGTGCGGTTAAGGCGACATCAACGAATTAGCCTCAGATGTAAGGGTGGGTGAAAACCACCGTCCAATAAAACCACCATGTCCAGATAACAGATGGCCTGGCTGAACATTGACCGTCGTCCATTCACACCACTGGTTCTTTTTAACGCTGCGATATGAACGACACGAAACGTCGGGCCGAATTGGTTGCAGACACGTTATGATGACCACTGGTTCCAAATGCTTACTGACAGCTTGGATATGTTACAGACAGACACACACAGATACACACACCCATACTATATCTGTACGAGTTGATAGGCGATCCGTGTACAAAGAATAGCCACAATATGTGATAATAATGGAATGTTCTAGACTGAAAAATGAACAATATTACATACATCGGAATTTCAATTGATATTAACACTTGGGTAAGGTCATTGTCACAAGTTTACGTTGACATGCCACTCACATTTCTCGCTTACTCGTATCTTGGAGTGAGCGGTTAGGCCTGTGGGTTGGAATAGTAGGCACAGACTTTTATGTTGAGGCCTTGATTGCATTTTTGAAATTTTCTGTATATTTTCTTAGTTGTAAATCAGTGAGATATATTTTTTATTTATTTTTATTTATTTATAGGCTGACTACCGAAGTAATCGTTGTGTGGGCCCATCTATGACCCTTTACAAAGCTAGCCTATGTGGTTAACACACAATTTGATTAGCCTCCCTTATAACGGGTGGGGGAA